>JASDQU010308204.1:48803-70308 GCA_032191745.1 Picea mariana
TACAGTTTCAGCTTATTTCGTTATTTAATAGAAAACCAGTTTTACTGTATCTCTGTTATTTTTGTGTTAAGCACCTATTAATAATCTGTATTCATTTCGTTCTGCTCATAAAATCCGGATCATTCGATGAGTAGGATGTTTGTGACTCCATTGCCCATTGGTGTAGCCTACTGATCTACAGTTTGTTGCCCTCTCCCTTTCTTTCTCCATCTTGTTGATCCACCTATTCAAAACCAAAGTTATCTTTTACATTTTGATGGGTGTTGAGCTTACACTTTAGCAGTCAAAGTGTGACTTTCAGTGCTAACACTACCAATAATGAAAGTAGGTATCAAGGCATCGAGTACATATCCACAAGTGTGAATAAAGGAGTCGGTGTCGAGCACTTGAGAAATCCATTGATCAGGAGACATTGATGTATTCCCATCTGTTAATGGCGAGAGAGCCTGCCACTAATGACTGCAAGCCTCAAGGTACTCATAAAACTCTAGGTCCCATTGATCCAGGTGGATATTGGTGGCCACCCACCTATTCCATTTGGACCCCCACCATTGCTTCTTTCAGTTTTTCAGTTTCTGCACAGTTTACTATTTTTAGCAGTTTTTTGGGTCCTGAACTTTCGGAGCCGTTTTGAGGCATTAAACGATGTTTTTTGGGAAAACAGGGATAGATCAATGTTGCTCACCCAAAAGTTGTAGTCCTCGGATAGATATTTCTAACGAGGTATGGAACGCGTCAAACGGAGATTGTATGCCAAAGTTACGTCCCCGGGAAGTTGATGTACCAACTTACCCAAACGAGGCCCATAGTCTTGGTGTTTCATCTCCTAGGGTTAGGTCTTTGGATGTTTAGGGTTTTCCATTATTTCTCAATAATAATAGGCCTTCAAGCCTCATTGTAACATAGTTCAAAGGCCAGTAGCCGCCACATCTCTTCTCAGATATAAGCTACCAGTGCCCTAGCTAGTTTATTTCCATTCTATCTATAAGCATATTTCAGTCATTTGTTATTAATGAAATGAAGTCTTATTTCCGCTGCATCTCTACGTTTATGTGTATTTTTGTATTTCATTGTGTTCCTACATAAATCTGGATCAATGGTATCAGAGCGGTCTGCTCATTCTCGATCCTTCTTTGCATGTCCCCAACGAGGTCGAGGTATAAGGAGTTGGGGCTCGATCTAGTTGAACCTTTGCAAGATCAGCCTCGCAAACCTTGACGACCGCCCATGGGGGAAGAAAAGAAAGATGAGGGAGTAGGAGATCCTATCAAAATGTTGCTCGAGGAGGCCCTCGAGAAACAAAGGAATGTGATGATGCACAACTTTGCCTAGATTCTTCAACAGATTCCCACTGGCGACGCATCGACATCCAACAGCCACTCTGGAGGTGCCACTCCTTTTAAGGTACAAGTAAACTTTGACATTCCCATATTTGAGGGCCAAATAGATGCAGATGATGTAGATAGATGGTTGAATCTATTAGAAGGATATTTCTCGGTTCATGACTTTTCCGACCGAGAAAAGATTGTTTCCACACTCCTTAAAGCCGCCCCCCATGTCAAGGACTGGTGGGAAACCTACTCGGAGCAATAGGGCGAGGGAGAACCCTCTTTGTTCTCGGTCGCACCCACTTGGAATTCTTTCTGATATGCCATCAAGGAACAATATTATCCCGTGGGGAGCTATGAGGACAAATACATACAATGGACTATGCTGCGGCAACAAAGGGACCAAGATGTGCATGAGATGATGAATTTGTTTCATACCCTACGCACAAAGTTGGGTATCAAATATTCAGAGAAAAATTTGGCGTTAAAGTACCACAGTTTTCTACACAAATACATTCAGGATAAAATGGAGTTCCTCGACATCTCCTCGCTTGGTGTGGCATACCGATATGCTGCCAAGATTGAGCAGAAGTTCAAACAAAAGAAGCGAGACTTTGGGTCTGCAAATCAGAAGCAAGGGAAAGGTACCCCCAAACCATAGAACAAAGGTCCAAGCCAAGGCAGGGCAGCCTAGAACAACCTGCCAAAGCCACAAGCAAAGAACAACACCACGAAGCCAAAAAAGGACATGGGGAAGTGGTGTGAGTTCCATAAGAGCTCCACTCACAACAAAAGTGAGTGTCGGGCCAAGCAGTCACTGGTAGCCGAGTTGAAGGCTTTTGAATCAGATGCATGCTCCGACTCTGAATCATAACTTGACAAGGGGAATGACAGGGGGAAGTAGATTATCGATGCAAAGCCCAATGCCATTGTTGCCACCATGAAGATCCAGAAGGAGGAACTAGAAGATCCAGAGGAGGTGGAGCGTCTCTTCCATTCCAAGATGTGGGTAAAGGGTTCCCCGTTGCAATTCATTATCGACAGCGGGAGCTAGAAGAACCTCATCTCGGTAGAGGTCGTGAAGTGGCTGGGCTTGCCGACCACAACACACCCACAACCATACACCATCGAGTGGTTTCACCAAGGATAGGACCTCTGCGTCAGCCAACAATGTCGCCTTCCCTACAGCATCAAGCCCTTCATGGATGAGGTATTATGTGACATTGCTCCTCTTGATGTTTCTGATGTATTATTAGGCCAACCGTACTTGTGGAAGCGACATGTTGTGTATGAGTCTAGGCCTCGTTGTTATTATCACTTTGGGCAATAAGCTGTACAGGATACCAGAGATAGCACCACCTACCACCATCTCTTTGGTTACTGCAAAACAATGCAGTAAGCTCATTTACAAAACAAGGAAATTTGTTTTCATGATGATCCGCCCTCAGGGAAAGAGGAAGACAGTGGCCATGACCTCCAGACAGGGCCCCGCTGCACGAAAAAAATAGATGGATAAGGTCGTGGAGGAGTACGAGGACATATTCACCTCCCCCACAGGGGTGCCTCTACACGACCAGGTCAAGCACCCCATCAATATGACCATAGGTGCATTGTTTCCCAATGGACCCATCTATCGGTGCTCTATTCTGGAGAATGACAAAATCAAGAGGCAGATTCAGGATATTTTGTAGAAAGGTCACATCCGACCGAGTTCATCGCCCTGTGGGAGCCCGATCATGTTGGTGCAGAAGAAGGATGGGACTTGGAGACTCTGCATTGACTATAGGGCACTGAACAAGATCACTGTCTGGAATAGGTACTCGATCCCAGGGATTGATGACCTTCTGGACCAACTCAAGGGGGAAAAATATTTCATCAAGATCAACTTGAAGTATGGGTATCACCAAGTACCAATCGAACCCTCTGATGTGTGGAAACCTGCATTCAAATCCAAGGAGGGCATTTTCGAATGGTTGGTCATGCCTTTCGAGTTGATGAATGCCCCTGCAACCTTCATGAGGCTAATGGACGGCATCCTGTGGCCATTCACCAACTCATTTGTAGTTGTGTACTTAGATGACATTTTGATCTTCAACCAGACTTGGGAAGAGCACCTCCACCACATTCGACAGGTCCTCCAAACACTGCAACAACACAAGTTGTGTGCCAATTTGGAGAAATGCACTTTTGGCATGACCCAGGTTCAGTATTTGGGATACATTATTGATGAGCGGGGGGTGCATGTGGATCCAAAAAAGATCCAAGTCATTCGGGATTGGCCATCCCTAACCACCCTAACAAAGATCTGCAACTTTTTAGGTCTTGCCAATTTCTACCGCAGGTTTGTGTTGGGATTCTCTCATATCACTTGGCCCTTGAGTCAAGTCACCAAGGGAGGAGCTAAAGAAAAATTGTTTTGGTTTGAATCTCAACAAAAGGCATTTGGGGAGTTGAAGCATCGCCTCTGCTCTGCACCAGTGCTCACATTATCAAACTTGCAACAACCATTTGAGATTGAGACAGATGCCTCTGACTATGCTATTGGGGTAGTCCTTACTCAACATGAGCATTCAGTGGCATTTCACAGTGAGACACTTTCTGACACAGTCCGGAAGTATCCCACTTATGACAAAGAAATGTATTCCATTGTGACGGCTTATCGGCAATGGAAGCATTACATTTTGGGAAAGGAAATGGTCATCCACACAAACCACCGACCCCTGCAGTTCATACAGACACAAGGGAAGTTGCAGAACGATCGCCATCAGAAGTGGTCCACATACCTGCAACAGTTTCATTTGAACATTAAGTACAAAAAAGGCAGCACCAATAATGTTGCAAACTGCCTCAGTCGACCACCCATCATGGCACTAACCACTGTGCTCAACTCTTGTGGGCACGAGACTTTCGATTGGTTGCTTCTCTACACAAGTGATCCAGAATTCGGCCACACATACAATACACACTTGGAGGGTAAGCAAGTTCCCAATTTTCACCTCCAAGATTCCCTACTTTGTCACCTGGGACACCTTTGTGTTCCTTCAAGCGAGCGTGCAAGATGATTTGGGAGGCACACTACAGTCGGGTCGTTGGGCATTTCGGGGTCAAGAAAACCGTGGCAGTGCTGCAAAAGTATTTCTATTGGCTGAACTTTCGACAAGATGTCGGGAAGTACATCAAGTCCTACACTTCTTGCACCATTGCCAAACCGACCATCAAGAAGCAAGGCCTCTATACTCCACTTCATACCCCCATTCAACCTTGGGAATCCATCTCTATGGATTACATGTCGGGCCTTCCTTCTACTAAGCATGGCAATGACTGTGTTTTTGTGGTCGTCGACCAATTCTCGAAGATGTCCATTATGATGGCCTGCAAGAAGAATATCACAGCAGAAGCCACTGCTAAACTCTTCTTTGAATGAGTATGGGTACACTTTGGGATCCCACAGTCTATCATCTCAGATCGGGATAGTAGGTTCCTCAGTACATTTTGGTCCAGCCTCTGGTCAATGTTGGACACCAAGCTCACCAAGTCCACAGCTTTCCATCCGCAAACTGATGGCCAGACAGAGGTCGTCAACCGGATGATCATACACATTCTGTGCATGTACAATTCAAAGAATCCACGCACATGGGATGAGAGCATCCCCTATGTACAACACAGCTACAACTGGGCTCTCCATAGCTCAACCAACCACAGCCCCTGTAATGTCCCCAAGGCCAAGCCCTGTTGTAAATCATGTCTATGAAGTATAAATCTTGCATTATGAATTGTAATTATGTTTTATAGGCTGGTGAGCCAAGTTTATATAAGTTGATGGGCTTATGTGTTATTAGGCCGGAGAGCCTAAGTGTTAAGGCCAGGAGCCTACTTTTGTATATGTAATCATGCAGAACATTAATACAAATATAAACACCATTGCATGCAAACCGAACACGATGAATGAGTGATGGGGGATTAAGCTTCCACATAGTGGGTAAGGGATTGGGGGGCTGGAAGGTTAGGAAGAGAGGCTAAGTGTTGAGCCTAGGGGCTTAAGTCCTTGGGAATAATATTTTAATATTATTCCAAAAGCCATGTAAATGTGATGTTTTATCCTAATTTCTTTGGAAGGACAAGTGACTTCCAAATGGGAAGGAACGAGATTCATGGGTGACAAGTGTGAACCCAAGCGCATGCAGTTAAAACTGTTGAGTTGAGCCGTGATGGGGGTTCCTCCTCCCATTTTCCATCCTCCGTCTGAACTCGCAGGTGTCCAGGATCGACCTTTGTTTTGGTGTTTGTTCTAGGGAATCCTTACCTGAACCGTTAAGTATCTGCATGGGACCTTTGTACACCCTCATGCATCCCCGAAAACTGAGTTGTGAGTCTATCCTGTATTGTTGGTTGGGGAAAACTAAATGTCCTGTAATTGTTGAGCCTTGTTATGCAGTAGCATATGTCTATCACCAGTTTTGGGAAGCCCGTGTCTATGTTTCTAGTGGACTGTTGTGGTCGCTCAGTGCTTGACTACGTGTGGCTTGCAGACCATTGTATGTTCATGTGGAGCCTCGTGGATGCATGTTTTCTGTTGTGGTCATCATCCTAGTGTCAACTGAGTGCTTGATGTTGTTGCGGTTTCCCTCACCTGGTTGGAATTGAGTCGAAGGGTGTACTAAAGAAGTGGGTTCTTAGGCTCGTGGTAGAAGAAGCAGGTTGCCAGGCCTGTGAGCAACTCCCTCCAGGTGAGAGAGTCTACTGGGAAGTGGTTTTCTCCCAGAGAGATTCTAGCACCAGCTACGGAGCTCTAAGACTTCCTGATCCATCTTGTTGTCGAGACCCAGAGAGGGAGGTGAAGCACTGATGGACTATGCTTGTGAAGATGTATACTCCCGGGTGAAACAGTCATGTGGAGAATGAGAGTTCGTGAGTAGTGGAAGTAAGAAGGCATCCTGGGAAGAATCTTTCCGGTTACTCTGTGTAGTTTTCCCTGTAACCTCAACCTAGACTAGGATTCCTTGCCTTGGGTGGAGCTTAGTCCTAGCTCGGGGGTGACCCACTGCTGAGAGTGATGAGCAGCATGGTCTAAGGCTGGGAGGTTCATGGAAGGCCTGCACGTGGTTGGTGGAATTACCACGGTTTTAAAGATAAGTATCAGCTTATGCTTAATATTATGTTTTGCATGCTTGTGATGCTTATATGTATCATGTATTCTATTGTGCATATGAATTATTGTTAATGACAGGGATTATTTATGTTAGCAGTAATCATGTGCTTACTCTGAGTTAAATGTGTTTAATATGACTTAAATGCATGTTATTAATTAAGTATGAGAATGATGTTGTTCCCCATAGTAGCGTTTGCCCAACCAAGTGGAATGTAACCGCTGGGGGAGCGTTACAGTTTGGTATCAGAGCCTAGTTTCAACATCGAGCCTGGATGGGCCAGATGAGTGGTCTTTGGACTGAGGTTTTAGGAAGAAATTGTGTCCGGAGGACTAATTTTAGACCTCAGAATGTTTCTGAGTGTCAACGGACTACTTGACCATGTTACAAAGCTCAGGAGGTGTAACGGTATTATAAAACTACAGCCGGTGTGGTATATGGCCACAGGGAGAGAGAGAGAACTCCACACCAGTAGTGTTGGATCAAGTAGATGAAGGTTCAGAAGGAGGGTACCAAGTCATTGGCCAGAATTCCTTGAGAAGCAGAGTTGGACGGTCAGAATTCTCTGTGGAGAACTCGCGAAATTGCGAGGGTTGTAAGATGGCCAGAAGTTGCAAGGTGGTTAGTGGATGGAGAAACTCACCACCCTAGGATCCAGAATAAATGTGGGTCGTTGATCATGGTTGGTTTGAATCGTTGGATCATTTCATGAATTCAGGGATCATGAACTTGGAGCACAGGCCAAATTTTTGGTCACTCCAAGTCCCGAATCACGAAAGGGATTAACAAGGGTAGAATCGGACGATGGAGCGCTTCCAAGAAGAAGTGTTGAAATCCCGTGAGCCGTCCAATCCAGCCAACTAGCGAGGAAGTTAGGGATGAAGAGATTTGATAGGTGTAATCATAGGAGAGATCTGGATCATCGAATCAAAGGAGGCTCACAGCCGTTGATCTCATACATGAATCTCCATATCGGAATTCAAGGATTGAAGCAACAAGAGATTTGGAGTCGCTGCATCGTGAACTCTCGGTTCACGAAACTTCAAAAAGATATAGACTGTTAGATCCAAATCATCGAGGATCATTGGATCTCATACAAGAACTCATGTATCAGAATTCATGGATTGAGGTGACAAGAGGTTGGAGTCACTGCATCGTGAACTCCCGGTTACCGAAAACCCGAAATCCCGAAACGATCTACACCATAGATCATAGGAGAGGAACTTGACCATTGGATCAAGTGGATGAATAGACCGTAATTTCATAAATTTGGAAAACGGAAGTTTGATATGTGTAGATGCACAAACTCCTGATGCCCAAAACTCCGAAACGAAAAGTAAAAATAGTGGGGCCCCTTGACATCGTTGGGAGTGAGGTGGACCTTCTTAAGGACACCATGTGTCACTACCTTGGTGGGCGATAGTTGTGTTGTGGGCCCGGAGGGTAAGGAAATCAAATTTTTTGAAGTCAGGAGTTGGAGAGGGAAGCGAGTGCGAGAACCTCTGGGACCAAAAACTCCAAAACCCGAAACCCCGAAGCCCCGAAACCTGAAACCCTGAAGCCCTGAAATCCTGAAACCCGAAGTTTCATTTGGAGATCCTTGTAGCACTAAGCAGTTTATTGTTTGATCATGGCTCGTTGACACATGGGTTGGGGACTAAGAAAACGGGGGCTATCACCGAAAATTGCAGAGCCAAACTGAGCTCAGAAAATTTGTGGAATCAAAACGTTTTCTTATTCGCGTTGGTTTATGAATGTTGTAGTTTTATTAAGGGTTTAAGGCTTGAAAAACTTTGGTTGACTGTACGTTGTGTGTGCAGAGTTCAATGAGTGTCAGGACAGTCGTGAATCGACGCCAAGTATAGAAATGGAAGAGTGGTTGATTGCCTCCAATTCAAAGAACAAAAGAGAAGGAAGGGATAACAACTTGGGAGTCGAAGGATCAAACTCCAATGGGCACAGAAAAGAATTGGATAAGGAAGGACATATGATGAAAATCATTGAAATATTGTAGAAAGATGCCCAGGCTCATTGAGATGATAACTGAAATCTCATGAAAGTCATGGATAGGCAAGGTCAATTCAACTTAAGGATGTTGAAGAGTCTGGAAAGAATAGAAAAGAAATTGGAAAAGGAGAGTGACTCAAGCAAAACAGAGAATCGCAGGACCCCTGAGAGGAAAAGAAGATCAAGGAGTGTCAACAAACATTGTCATCACTCCCCAAAGCATTCCATTAGTGAAGCACACAGTAGTTCAATCCCATCTCCTACCAGAAAGCACCGAAGATCTGGAGTGGATGAATTGAAAGGGGAGATGAATAAGATTAAGCCTCCTATGTTTGATGGAGAACATAAGAAGGAGGAATATGTCTAAACATGGTTGCTTGGCATGAGGAAATATTTCCAATTGTAGAATTATTCCTCTCATGCAGAAGGAAGGATTGCAATGTATCAACTAAAAGTAAAAGCATCCATGTGGTGGGATCAACTTGTGCAGGTGTAGCACATTAGAGAGAAATATATCACATGGAAGTAATTCAAGAGGTATTTCAAGAGGAAATAGCTGACTAAAAGATACTATGATAGAAATATGAAGGAGTTCTTCGAACTCAAGCTGGGCAGCATGACCATTGATGAATATGAACGAAGGTTTTTGGAATTACTGAAGTATGTTCCATTCATCAAAGATGAGGCTGTCAAGATTCAGAGGTATCTGAGTGGACTGCCACCTCCCATTGGTGACAAGATTCAGTATGATGATCCTAAGACTATGGAAGAAACAATAAGTAGAGCGAAATGCTTATATGAACAGCAAAGAGAAAATCCTACCTTTCGGAAGGCTTGGGTTGACCAGAAGAAGTTTAAGAAAGAACAGAGGCAGAAGGGAAACAAACCTCCCTTTTTCATAAATAGTCCTCAAGGACATCCATCATTTAGAGAGTTGAGAATGGCTGAAGTGGGAGAACAAAGGCTGAGACAGATGCCCATTCAATGTTGGGGCTATAAAGAGAACCAGAAGTACAGATATTGTCCTCATAAAAATGGCAAATCAAGAGTTGTCCATAATGTTCAACAAGCTAAAACAGTGGAGGACATGGGCAGTAGAATGTCAAGGATCTATGCGGCCTTGGACAACAAGCAATCTGAATTTGAGTCACACATGATTGAAGTGGAAGGTATGATTAACAACCAACCATTTATTATTTTAATTGATTCAGGGGCTATCCATAGTTATATAGACCCTAGAGTGGTGGAAAGTTTGCATTTATCAAGAAGCAAACATGAAAAGTCTTGGTTAGTGCAGTTGGCTACAGGAACCAAGAGGAAAGTCACTGAGTTGGTTAAGTCTTGTCCAGTGGACATGAATGGATTGAGCATGAAGGCTGAATTGAATATTCTGCCTTTAGGCTCTTATGACTATTTAATTGGAATGGACTAGTTGGACCAGCACCATGCCCTCCTGGACTATCATAGAAAGGAATTTACATGCCTGGATGAGGAGGGGAATCGGAAAACATTCCAAGGAATTCCCAAAGCTGTGGTTGTTAGATAAATCTCAGCAATGTAGCTGAAGAAGTTCTATAGAAAAGGTTGTCAATTATTTGCAGCCCATGTGGGAGAAATGCCTAAGGATAAGGTGTCAATTATTGAGGACCGTGAGGTACTTAAAGAGTTTGAAGATGTATTCCAGGAAGTACCTGGACTACCTCTGAAGAGAGATATCAATTTCTCTATAAATTTGATGCCTGGAGCAGCTCCAGTGTTGAAAGCTCCTTATAGAATGAATACGCCATAGCTGAAAGAGTTGCAATTGCAGCTTGAAGAGCTTATAAAGAAGGGGTAAATTCGCCAAGAGTATCACCTTGGGGTTCCATGTTCCTCTTCGTGAAGAAGAAGGATGGGACGTTGAGGCTGTGCATTGATTTTAGACAGTTGAAAAAAGTAACTGTAAAGAACAAGTATCCTCTGCCGAGGATCGATGATCTTTTCGATCAGTTGAAAGGTGCAAAAATATTTTCGAAGATAGATCTCAAATCGGGATATCACCAGGTAAGAATAAAGGATGAAGACATCAATAAGACTGCCTTTAGAACAAGGTATGGTCATTACGAGTTCACAGTGGTACCGTTTGGACCGTCGAACGCACCTGTTGTTTTTATGTGCTTGATGAATGGTGTATTCAGTGACTATCTAGACAAGTTTGTCATAGTCTTCCTGGATGACATTTTGGTGTATTCCAAGTCAGAGGAAGAACATGAACAACACCTGAGGATGGTGCTGCAAGTGTTGAGAGAACACTAGTTGTATGCCAAGTTGAGAAAATGCTCGTTTTATCAATGGCAGATCCATTACTTGGGACATATTATCTCGAAGGATGGGATAGCGGTAGACCCTGAGAAGATTGAAGCCATTAGAGAATGGTCAGCGCCAAGGAACGTAAGGGAAGTTAGATCCTTCATGGGATTGGTTGGTTATTACAGAAGGTTCATCGCATGGTTTTCCAAGATATCTCACCCTATCACTTCCTTACAAAGAAAGGGGAAACAGTTTCACTGGACAGAGGGATGTGAGGAAATTTTCCAGTGATTGAAGCAGTTGTTAACCAGTGCTCCAATCCCGGGGATTGCAGATCCAAATGCAGATTTCATAGTATGCACTGATGCATGTAAAGAAGGGTTGGGAGGAGTTCTCAGTCAGAATGGATTTGTAATCTGTTATGAGTCCAGCAAGCTGAAAGAGAACGAAAATAATTATTCCACTCACGATTTGGAGTTGGCAGCAATCGTTCACGCTCTGATGAAATGGAGACACTACCTCATGGGAAGGAGATTTGAATTGAGAACAGACCACAATGGTCTAAAATATTTGTTTGATCAACCAAACTTAAACGCTAGACAAAGTAGGTGGCTGGAATTTCTGTGTGAGTACGACTTTGAGATCAAGCATATCAAAGGAAAGGAGAATAAAGTGGTTGATGCACTCAGCAGGAGGGTGCATGAATTACATGCTACAGCCATTAGCATGTATCAGACTAATATTAAAAGGAGAATTATGGAGGCTGCAAATGTAGATCTATAGTAAAAAGAATTGGTAGCCAAGCTACAGCAGGGTAAGATGCCACAGAAGATGGAAATTTATAAATTGGAAACAGATGGAATACTGTTGTACAAGATCAAAAATTTTGTACCCAATGTCCAGTGCTTGAAACAGATGATTTTGCAGGATATGCATAATGTGCCTTATGTAGGGCACCCTGGATATCAGAAACAATAGTAGCGGTCAAGAGCCATTACTTTTGGCCGGGTATGAAGAGAGAGATCATTGAATACATCGCCAGATGTATGGAGTGCCAGAAAGTTAAAGGTGAGCATAGGCAACCAGCAGGGTTGCTGCAACCTTTACCCATTCTTGAGTGGAAGTGGGAAGTAGTAACGATGGATTTTGTTACGAGATTGCCTAGAATAGCCAAGATGCATGATTCGATCATGGTGGTGGTGGAAAATCTTACAAAAGATGCCCATTTTATTCCACTGAAAACTACTCACAAGGTGGCAGATGTTGTTGATATTTTCGTGAAGGAAGTGGCACGATTGCATGGAATTCCTAAAATGATTGTGTCTGACAGAGACCCAAAATTCACCTCAAATTTCTGGAAAGGATTGTTTAAAGGATTCAGAATGAATCTGAACTTTAGTATAGCCTATCATCCTGATTCTGATGGACAGACAGAGAGGGTGAACAGAGTAATAGAAGACATACTGAGAATGTATGTGATGGACAAACCATCAAGATGGGAAGACTACCTGCACTTGGTAGAATTCACCTACAACAATGGGTATCATGCATCATTGAAGATGAGCCCATTTGAAGCACTTTATGGAAGAAAGTACAATACTCCAGTGAGCTGGGATAATCCAGCTGATAGAACAGTAGTTGGGCCAGAGTTGCTTAGGGAGATGGAGGACCAAATGATAAAAATTAAGCAGAATTTGAAAGCTACCCAAGACAAGCAGAAAAGTGATGCTGATAAGAACAGAACCCACAGAGAGTTCAAAGTGGGTGATCATGTTTTCCTGAAAGTGAAAGCTAACAGGAGTTCCCTGAAGCTGGGAAGTTGCACCAAGTTGGCAACCAGATTTTGTGGGCCATTTGAAATCTTGGAAAGGATTGGGCCAGTTGCATATATGCTTGCGTTACCTGCATCCATGACTGTACATAATGTGTTTCATGTTTCATTGCTTAAGAAATATATACCAAATGCTAATCATGTTATCGATTGGAATGTGATTCAGGTGGAACAAGAAGGTGTCCTGCAAGTGCATCCTGTGCACATATTGGACAGGAAAAACAAACAGCTCCAGAATCGAGCTATAGGGCTTGTAAAGGTCCAGTGGACCTGGTACGGTCTTGAGGATGTGACATGGGAGCATGAAGATGTTATGTGGGTAGAGTACCTGCATCTTTTTGAAAATTTTGAACAAAAAAAAAAAATCTTGCAGATGCAATGTAAAGTTGCACTGAGGACAGTGAAAAAATAAGGGGAGGGGATTGTAATGTCCCCAAGGCCAAGCCCTGTTGCAAATCATGTCTATGAAGTATAAATCTTGCATTATGAATTGTAATTATTTTTTATAGTCTGGTGAGCCAAGTTTATATAAGCTGGTGGGCTTATGTGTTATTAGGCCGGAGAGCATAAGTGTTAAGGTCGAGAGCCTACTTTTGTATATGTAATCATGCAAAACATTAATAAAAATATAAAAACCACTATGTGCAGACCGACCACGATGAATGAGTGATGGGGGACTAAGCTTCCATAGAGTGGGTAAAGGATTGGGGGGCTGGAAGGTTGGGAAGAGAGGCTAAGTGTTGAGCCTAGGGGCTTAAGTCCTTAGGAATAATATTTTAATATTATTCCAAAAGCCATGTAAATGTGATGTTTTATCCTAAGTTCTTTGGAAGGACGAGTGACTTCCGAATGGGAAGGAATGAGCTTCATGGGTGACAAGCGTCAACCCAAGCGCATGTAGTTAAAACTATTGAGTTGAGCCATGATGGGGGTTCCTCCTCCCATTCTCCATCCTCCCTCTAAACTCGCGGGTGTCCAGGATCGAACTTTGTTTCGTTCTTTGTTCAAGGGAATCCTTACTTGAACCGTTAAGTCTCTGCATGGGATCTCTGTACACCCTCACGCATCCCCGAAACCTAAGTCATGATTCTGTCCTGTATTGTTGGTTGGGGAAAACCGAATGTCCCGTAATTGCTGAGCCTTGTTATGTTGTAGCATCTGTCTGTCACCAGTTTTGGGAAGCCCGTGTCTTTGTTTCCAGTGGACTGTTGTAGTCATGCAGTGCTTGACTGCGTGTGGCTTGCGGACCATTGTATGTTCGTGTGGAGCCTCATGGATGCCTATTTTCTTTTGTGGTCATCATCCTGGTGTCAACTGAGTGCTTGATGTTGTTGCGGTTTCCCTCACCCGGTTGGAATTGAGTCGAAGGGTGTGATAAAGAAGCGGGTTGTCAGGCCTGTGGTAGAAGAAGCAGGTTGTCAGGCCTGTGAGAAACTCCCTCCAGGTGAGAGAGTCTGTTGGGAAGTGTTTTTCTCCCAGAGAGAGTCCAGCATCAGCTACGGAGCTCTAAGAATTCTTGATCTGGCCTGTTGTCGAGATCCAAAGAGGGAGGCGAAGCACTGATGGACTGTGCTTGTGAAGGTGTATACTCTCAGGCAGAACAGGCATGTGGGGAATGAGAGTCTGTGAGTAGTGGGCATAAGAAGGCATCCTGGGAAGAATCCTTCCAGTTATTCTGCATAGTTTTCCCTGTAACCTTAGCCTAGACTAGGATTCCTTGCCTTGGGTGGAGCTTAGTCCCAGCTCGGGGGTGACCCACTGCTGAGAGTGATGAGCAGTGTGGCCTAAGGCTAGGAGGTTCATGGAAGGCCTGCACGTGGTTGGTGGAATTACCACGGTTTCAAAGATAAGTATTAGCTTATGCTTAATATTATGTTGCATGCCTATGATGCTTATATGTATCATGTATTATGTTGTGCATATGAATTGATGTTAATGACAGGGATTATTTATGTTAGCAGTAATCTTATGCTTACTCTGAGTTAAATGTGTTTAATATGACTTAAATGCATGTTATTAATTAAGTATGAGAATGATTTTGTTCCGCACAGTAGCGTTTTCCCGACCAAGTGGGATGTAATGGTTGAGGGTGCATTACAGCCCCTTTCAATTGGGCTTGGGATTCCAGCCACTATGTCCCATTGACATAGCCATGCCATTTGTGGCTACTCAGGAAGATTCAACTCACGTACGGTCTGAGGCTGACAAGGCAAACAACTTCATTGAGCACATTCAACACATCTTCCAATAGGTTCATGACATCTTGGACAAAGCCAATGCTAAGTACAAGCAACGACATGATCAACATCGGGTGCCACACAACTTCCAGGTGGGCGACAAAGTGTGGCTGCATTTGCAAAAGGGGCGCCTCGTTGGACCCCACCGTAAGCTTCGTCCGCTTTGATATGGGTCGTACACCCTCACCAAGGCTGTAGGGGAAAATTCCTTTGAGCTCAGCATTCCACCATTCCTTGGTATGCACCCAGTGTTCAATGTGGACCACCTTCAGCCCTACTTTCCACCTCTACTAGACACATCTGACATGGCAGAACAACTCACACCAACAGAGTTAAATCCAGACTGCATGGAACAAGCTAGAACTGATCAGATCATGGATACATAGATCAAGCACACCCGAAAACAAAGGATACCACTATATTGAGTTGTCAAAGCAAGCCAACTCCTTCACCAAGGCAAGTGGCTCACAAGGGACCAAGTTCAACAGAAGTTTCCTCATCTCATGGAGGAACTCAACACAATGGGGACCATTGCTTCCTAAGGGGGGAGGAATGATCTAGGTGGATATTGGTGGCCACCCACCTATTCCACTTGGACCCCCACCATTTCTTCTTTCAGTTTTTCAGTTTCCGCACAGTTTACTATTTTTAGCAGTTTTTCGGGTCCTAAACTTTCGGAGCCATTTTGAGGCCTTAAACGACATTTTTTGGGAAAACGGGGAGCAACATGGAACATAGATCAATATTTCTCACCAAAAAGTTGTAGTCCTCGGATAGATATTTCTAACGAGGTATGGAACGTGTCAAACAGAGATCGTATGCCAAAGTTACGTCCTCAGGAAGTTGATGTACCAACTTACCCAAACGAGGCCCATAATCTTGGTGTTTCATCTCCTAGGGTTAGGTCTTTGGATGTTTAGGGTTTTCCATTGTTTATCAATAATAATAGGCCTTTGAGCCTCATTGTAACACATTTTAGAGGACAGTAGCCACCACATCTCTTCTCAGAGATAAGCTACCAGCGCCCTAGCTAGTTTATTTCCATTATGTCTGTAAGCATATTTCAGTCATTTGTTATTAATGAAATGAAGTCTTATTTCCATTGCATCTCTACATTTATGTGTATTTCTATATTTCATTGTGTTCCTACATAAATCTGGATCACCCATATCCAGAATAAATGAGTTGAAGTCGATGGAAAGAGACCCGCTGAAAGGAGAGCATTGAGGCATCTCTCATCAGTTAGCATGAGGAACAAAGCAGGAGCTTCATGATTTGGTGGAGATCAGATGAAGAACATGTTCACGAACCAATGACCATGTGCATATTTCGCGTGTGCCAAATGCAAGAGGTACACAGAAAAGACCCTCTGAATAGCAGCCAATGATGAAAACTGTTGATAAAGGCGAGGAAACCACCAATAAGGCTAATGGCATCCAAGACACTGCATGAATCCCAAAGTGTGAATAGATGTCTTGTCGTCGAACACAAGGGAAACCACCCAGTCAACGACCAATGATGAAGTGTCAATTTTTGGGTTCAAGGTGACCTACCAATTATGAAAGTAGGGCCAGGGTGCATGATGAGACCATAGTATCATGTGATTCTGAGACATACTGAGGGTATGGCCGACATGCAAAGTCAAGATTTCTGAGGAGTGGCTGACACAAGTTGATAGACTTCCTTTGAACAAGATCATGAGACATATGGTGGACTGTGGCAACATAGACTCAATGATGTGACTATTAGACGTAGGAGGCATCAATAACATTCTCTACAGGGACTGGAATAGTAACCAGTCGGTAGAGAAAATTCTGTAACGAGGTCAGCTTCCTGGGGCCATGCTAAACCCAAAATTATGATGATGCAAGGACTCAATAACTTTATTCTATGTTCAAAGGAGACACAACTTCTGCCAATTACAATATAGTACTCCCTTCCCGCCCATCTTTTTTTTTTTTCATAGCAAATGAATGCTATGATACAAAGGAGGGAATGAGTGTCGCAAGTAAGCAAAAAATAGTTCCAGCAGTGGAACGTACCTATGCTTAATGCAAGGAAATGCATGAGGGAGATGGACACTTGGGGTGATGTTCCCTCCAGGGTATAGGGTGTCAAATTGTAAACGATATAAACAAGGCTCTGTTTGGTTGAGGGTGTAAACTGCTTAGGAAATAGTTTATAACACAAAGCGAGAACTGGCTAAAGGCTCAATACTGCAAGCGAGGGAATGAGATGCAATCACAACTTAATTCCAAAAGAAATGTCGTTTTTTATATCGTTTAGTCTACTTGGTGTAAAAACAGGGTAAACCTGTGCCAAATAGACGTCTTTTCAAATCCACTTTACGAGTGAGAAAAAGACAAGTTCACTCGACAATATTTTCTATTTTTGATAGCGAGTTGGAAAAGAGCTTAACTAAGACTCATGATCTTTCAAATCCAATTTTAACGAGTTTGAAAGGGACAAATCACTTGACAATCTTTTCAGTTTTTAGATGAGTCGGAAAAGAGCTTAAATAAGACTCATTTTTTGTTGTTCTAATCAACATGTAAAGGGGGAGGCCAAGGCTCCCATCCTGCTCTTCTGCTGAAACTCAGTACCTTACGAATAGCTGACAAAATCTTGGGGAAACCCAAAGATTTCCAAGTTGAGGAGGAGAAAGTGCTAACAGAGGATATAGTCTCTGTAATGGTTCAAATAATGTCTCTTAATGGAAAAGACATAAGTGGGGGTATGGGATGCCCCATCAGGTTGTCCCAATCGAAGGGAACCTCGTCAGGACTTGGAGGGGGAGAATTCAGGGGAAGAATAAATCTCTCTTGTTCAGAAGGGGGAGGATTTAGAATGTTGATGACATGACTGGAAGGTGCATCACTCTCTTCAGGGAGAGTAGGATTGACTAGATATTGCACTGGTGTGGTCACTTCTCCAATTATAGGTTGAAGATGATGCATAGTAATGGGGGCAAGAGACATTTCACCCTCGACAACGGGGGTGAGGTTGGGGGAAGGTCGTGGCGGTGGAACCACTGAGACCATCAAAGGAGAAGTGGTGTAAGGAGACACCATGGTTGTCTCAGAATCCGAAGGGCTTTTGGGTGAGCCCCACGCCTCTGGTATACCGGTAGTTACCAGACACAAACGAGTAAGGTAACTTCCTTCACAAGTCCTGCAAAGAAATTTAGGTTTACATATGAGACGTCTAGGTTTCTCGATGTGACTAGCTAGGGAAAGAGATTCATCTCTTGTATGATGAATAGAAGCTAGAGATGTGACATGGCTCTGATTCGAAGTGAAGAGGATGGTGCCCCCAACATAATTGGTAGAGGTTGGGGGCGAGTTGTCGACATGATTTGTAGAAAATGTCGACCCATCTTCAACATGACTGGTAGAGGTTGGTGATGGAGCACTAGTATGACTGACAGTGATTGGGCTAGCGATAGATTGCAGTATTTGATTCCACGGTCCAGGAAAAGATTGGTTCTTAAACATTGCAGGCCAGAACGGATCCTGGTGTACTCCTTGTCCTTGCCTAGAAACGTGGTGGTTTATGCCAAAGTGGTCTAAAGAGGTTTGGGTGGGCATCATCATTGAGGCTTGCGAAGAGAATGGGGTGGGATAAGAATTATTCGAGTGAGGATACATGTTGCCCCCTTGTGAAGGGGTCTCATAAAGAGGGCAGCCCGAACCATAAAATTGATTCTCCCCATGTGAAATACTTGGGGTGATTGAAGACCTGTGATGGAAAAAGTGTTTAAAGGGACTGACATGGTAGATGAAAGATACATGGGTGGGGTGTATTAAGTGGAATATGCACCCATCTGAGCACTAACTCCTGAAAGAGAGTAGCTAGTATTGGATCCATAAGGGGGAAGGTTCCAACCTCCCATGGGGACATGACTCATATAAAACCGAGAAGTGGGCATGGGAGCGATGGTGCCCCCTGATCCAATTCTAGGATTCATATATGCAGACCAGGGGGTGGGTTTCACGTGGGAAGGAATATCAATAGAAAAATGACTAGAGACCCAAGGTGCGGACTGAGCGTTGTAATTGTGCATACCATTGTAAAAAACGGAAGGGTCTGTCCCCATGAAATGAGAAGGAATCATGGGGTGAGTGTTGGAGTTACTTCACACACACCTAGGATTTATTTTTCCTAAGATTTTTATTTGTTCATTAGTCATAATTATTCATTATCCAGTCTCCTATATTTTAGGAGAGAATATTCCACCTGGAGAATATTCTCTTTCAGTTCACACTTCAGTTTGACTAGTTGAGTTGAGTTTAGATGTTGCATTGGGATCATCACCATGCAACATTGGGATCATCACCATGATAATTCAAACTTTCCTTGCTATCATCAACAAATTGGCTCATTAGCCTTGATTCCTTGAGTTAACTCCTCATTACTTTATGTTCAGTCAGTTAACTGAAGACTAGTTGACTAGTTAACTCAACTAGGTGGCAGTTCACTCCTGTAACTACCTGAGAGACTAGAATAGGTGGTAGTTCACTCCCATAACTACTGGTGTGTGTCCATATCACTCTATATGACCACTATGGAAACTTGGTTCACCTCAAGTCGAACTCATTGAGTTATACCAAGTATATCATGTGTAAATTATTCATTATTCATAACGGTTAATGAGAATTCTTTCATTCTTTCTCTCCTTCTTCTTCCTTTTCAATTATCTCTGCAAATGTGTGTATTATTGTTTATATAGATCTATTCTCTATAGGTTCAAAACATTTACATGGTATCAGAGCTGACGAACTGCTAAGCAAAAGCTACACCAAAAAAAATTGCAAGTACAAAAGATTGAAGACAGCGGAAAGATGGAATTCCAAAAAGAATTCATTCTTACACATTACAACTATTTTGCATGGAAGGAGAAAATATACATACATATCCTATATAGAGGGTTGTATAGATTAACCAAAAATACGAATACAGAGCCTACATCAACCATGGAAAAATCCAAGTACTTAAATCGCATGGATGAGGCACTCGAAACAATTTGCAGTCTTATTTCTCCCGATCTCCTTTTTCATATATCTTTCTGTAAGACTCCCAATGAAGCCTGAACCATATTCGAATGGATCTTTGGAAAATAGGATGATATGAGGGGACACATGCTGCAGGTGGAGATGCTCACATTGGATCCAAAAAGCTTCGAGAATATCCAATATTTCTTTACAAAATTCAAGGATTTATTGTCGCAACTCAAAACTTGCAGGGTTGATAAATCGAAGGAGGAGAAACAAATGGTTCTCACCATTCTCTCCAAGCTTGGTCCTGAATTATTAGTATTTGTATCCACATTCCATACTGTCAGATTCGCCTCTAGAACCACCTGGAAGATGCCTTCTCTTGAGGACTTTATCGAATCCTTGACACAAGAGCAAACCAATCTCATCAACATGAGCGCAATCAAAGGCCCAAGGGCGCATGAACTCACTGTGCATGATGGCAGCCACAAATATCATAAATCTAAAGATAAAGATAAGAGGAAATCTCATGCACATATGAAGAAGGAAGGGTACACAAAACCCTTCACCGATGCCTCCAGATCCAAAGGAGAAAAGTGAAGAAAAGGAGAGAAATGCACATAATGTCACAAAGGATTCCATTCAGAATCTGCATGCATGCAAAATAAAATAGATATGATGTCTTAGATACTTCAGAAAAACAACCTTGGAGATCACATCCTTGAGGATGCAAAGAATAAGAAGCCAGAAGATCTGAATTCCAAGAAAGGCAATTCTAGCCATGCCTTGATTGCAATCAACTCCTCTCCTGATGCTTGGATCGTAGATTCAGGAGCATCACATCACATGGCTGCCTCAAAAGAAGTCTATTCTTCTTTGGATGTGTTATCACTGAAATTTCGTCCGCACCGGGCGACAAGAACTCAACATCATCAACACAGAAAAAACAATCATCCATGGCACAAGGATTAACTCCACAGCACATCAAAAGGGCCAAAACTATACAAAGTTGGCTAAAAAGATTAAAAAGTGCATCGCGCCTATGGTAAACTAGCGCATGCGCGCATTATAGTCATACATAGGGCGCATATGCGCGGCTGTGGGGTGAAAAACCCGCGCGCCTGCCAAACGGCGCATTTATGAAGCTGGTCGGCCTCCCAACCACTAATGGATCGACTCCCAAGTCGATTTGACATCAAATCCGAGCTCAATCTGCGTGGGGAGGCTGGTCAAAGACCTAAATGTGCCCTAATGTGCCTCTTTTCACATTCAAAGGGGGATGCATAATAGCTCAAATATTGGCTATAAAAAGCCATGGATAATCATCATTTCTTCAAGGAATTCATTGTAATGTTATGCTGTTGGGATTGTTAGAGGCTCACTCTTTAGCAATAGTCATTATCAACACCATTTCATAAGCTCTCCATCTCTCATTAGAGTGGAGAAGTGTTGAGTTCTTTCACTCATATTTTCACCTTTCATTTGTAAGGAAAGCATCTACTTGAGGGCATCAAGAGCCTTCCATTGGAGAAGGAAGGGACCCAAGTCCCCCTTCCCCTTTGTGTACCTCTGGATTTCACTAATCAGATCAGCCTATCTATTGGTGAACTTGTTCCATTGTCACTTGTTTTTAATTTTTATTTTCATGCTCATGTTGTTATTTAGTTCTTGT
>JASDQU010308204.1:70408-106582 GCA_032191745.1 Picea mariana
GAATTCATTGTAATGTTATGCTGTTGGGATTGTTAGAGGCTCACTCTTTAGCAATAGTCATTATCAACACCATTTCATAAGCTCTCCATCTCTCATTAGAGTGGAGAAGTGTTGAGTTCTTTCACTCATATTTTCACCTTTCATTTGTAAGGAAAGCATCTACTTGAGGGCCTCACGAGCCTTCCATTGGAGAAGGGACCCAAGTCCCCCTTCCCCTTTGTGTACCTCTGGATTTCACTAATCAGATCAGCCTATCTATTGGTGAACTTGTTCCATTGTCACTTGTTTTTAATTTTTATTTTCATGCTCATGTTGTTATTTAGTTCTTGTTTAATTCTTGTTCATACATTTATTGTTTTCTTTCTAACCTTTTGCATTACAGCTGTCATGACTAGAAGAGCCCAACTAGGCATGTAAGTGCTCACTTTTTGCTCACCCATTGACGAAAAGAGCACGAACAGGATGCATGCAAAGTTCCTCCTATTCTGATGGGGGATAACTCTTCTGTCGAAGTCACCAGCAAAGGAAGGATTGAACTCACCAATGGAAGCTTCGAGAATGTGTTGCATGTTCCCAAGCTTTCTGCCAACCTTTTCTCTGTGTATCAAATGACGAATTCTAGCACTGGAAAGAAATTCATATTCACACCAAATGTCATGGACATCTATGACATGCAAACCAACTCCAAGGTTGCTACCAATGAGGTAAATCATCAGTCTAGATTGTATACATTTTCTGAATTCATTGAACCTGATTCTGCTTTACTGCTTACTCATGTTGATGAAAGTAGTAGGATATGGCACGAAAGGTTTGGAAATTTGAATTTTAGATACATGCAATAGTTTAGAAAGCACATATTAGTTGATGGTCTACTAGACATCCATTTCTCCAAGGGAGTATGTGAGGGATGTGTTCTTGGAAAACACCCTCAAGAGAAATTCGACAAGGGAAAGTCTCAGCAAGCTTCCATACCTTTAGATATTATCCACAGTGACCTCATGGGTCCTTTTCCGCATCCATCAATTAGAAAATCAAGGTTTGTTCTCATTTTTGTTGACGATTTATCACGTTTTACATGGACCTACTTTCTTAGGCAAAAATCCGAGGTCTTTCAACACCTCAAATATTTCAAAGATTTGGTTGAGACACAGTCCGGAAAGAAGATCAAAGTCCTCCAAACTAATAATGGGGGAGAGTATGTGAATCATGAGATCCATAATATTTTCCATGAGGTAGGGATTCAGTTGTAGCATACAGTTCCCTACACTTCGTAGCAAAATAAAGTTGTTGAGCGGAAAAACCGATCTCTAAAGGAGATGGAATCTTGCATGTTGCATGCAAAGTCACTACCACAGAGACTATGGGATGAAGCAATTAACTGTGAAAAATACATCCAAAATAGATCTCCCCGTAGATATTTCAAGGATAAGACCCCCTACGAGGCTTGGAGTGGCCTCAAACCAGAAGTGACCCACTTTCGCATTTTTGGTTCTCGTGCATGGGCTCAAATTCCCTCTGAAAAGAGGAAGGCACTTGATCCATAGAGCACTGAGTGCATTTTTGTTGGATACCCTGACGGTGTGAATGGATATCGGCTTATTGATCTTTCCTTGGACCAACTCATCATTGAGCATAGTGTCCAATTTGAGGAAAGTGTCTCACATGTACCTCAGCAGACACATGCAGACACCTTCACTCTTCCACCTGTCCGAGATGATGAGCATGCACATGCCAACTCTTATTCAGACGAGAGTTCTGATTCAGAGGACTCGGAGGATTCAGATTCAAATTTAGAGTCAATACAGTCAGATACAGAGTCAGAGCATCCAGATGCAGTTGCAAAGCTAGAGAAGAGGCCCAAGTGGGCACAGACTACTCTTCAGAATGCAGGGATCTCATTGGTGATCCAGTCGATACTAGGAGGACTCGATCTGATTTTGAGGATCCTCCTATTGCACTCACTGCCACTGAACCATTGCCTTCTGGGCATATTTTCTTGGTTCAGTCTTCAGATCCACAGTCTTATGTCAAGGCTATTAGAAATCCCTTTTGGGAATCCGCGATGTAAGAGGAGTACAACTCCCTCCTCGAGAACCAGACTTGGGATCTGGTTCCCCTTCCTTCTGGGAGGAAACTTATCAGATGTAGATGGGTCTACAAGACCAAGAGCACAGTGGATGGACAGATCAGCAGATACAATCCAGGCTTGTCGCCAAAGGCTTTTAGCAGGTTCATGGTATTGACTATGATGAGACCTTCACTCCAGTAGAGAAGATGGATTCCATACGATTGGCACTTGCCATTATGGCAGCCAAGGGATGTGAAGTCCATTAGATGGACGTGAAGAATGCATTTCTTCATGGTGATCTCTCTGAGGAGATCTACATGGAGCAGCCCCTGGGATTTATGCAGAACTCATCTTTGGTTTGTCGACTGAAGAAGTCACTTTATGGCCTCAAGTAGGCTCCGAGAGTATGGTATGCCAAGATGGACTCCTACCTATTGTCATAGAACTTTGTACATTGTAAATCAAACTTGGATGTATACATGCTCAGGACGACTAATTCACTTCTACTTTTAGTTCTATATGTCGATAATTTGATGATCACCGATTGCTCGAATTTAGCGATTGTTGCAGTCAATAGGATTCTTCATGACAGGTTTTTGATGACGTACATGGGTCCGCTACACTTCTTCCTTGGACTTGAGATCAGTCAGGATGCATCAGGCATCAAACTGTCTCAAGCCAAGTATGCACGAGATCTCCTTGAGAGATTTCACATGACAGACTGCAAGTCTGCTACGACTCCTTTCCTATCAGGAGTCAAACTTAAGGATGGAGGGGAGACTCCACTGGTTGACAGCACACTGTATAGACACCTAGTGGGGAGCTTGTTGTATCTCACACACTCTAGACCAGACCTCTCATATGTAGTTGACGCAGTTTCCAGGTTCATGCAAGAGCCGCATGAACTACATTGGAAAGTTGCAAAGTGTATCCTTCGATACGTACAGGGCACCATCACCTTTGGGATTCATTATGCAACAAACTCTACATTATATCTCATTGGGTTTACTGATTTTGACTAGGTTGGCGATAGCATTGATCGCAAGTCCACATCTAGTTACTCACTCGATCTTGGTTTCAGGCCTATCTGTTGGTCGAGAAAGAAGCAAACTGCCATTGCTCTATCTTCAGCCGAGGCAGAGTACAGAGGGGTAGTTAACATAACCATTTAGGCTATGTGGCTACAACATTTTCTCACTGAGTTGGGAATTCAGTTTCATAGTCCGATCATCATCTGGTGTGACAACCAGAGCACTCTGAAGTTCTGCAGAGATCCAGTTCAGAGGCAGCGGATGAAGCACATCGAGATCCACATGCACTACATCCAAGACTTGGTACATGAGGGGATCATCGAATTATAGTTCTGTCCTTCAGCAAAACAGATGACGGACATTTTCACCAAGACCTTCACTGAGTAGAAATTCCATTCTCTGCGAGGTCGTCTTGGAGTGAAGGACACATTTGCCTAGCAACTGTAGTTCTTCTTTTTTACATACATTGTACCTTGAGGGGGGGTTTTTCCCATGAGGTTTTCCCTCTTTCCTCACTTTATTTTCAGTGTATATTTTGTACTTGGGTACCTAACATGGCCTCGTTGTCGAGACCCAATCTTTTTTTCACCATAGTGATGTTCAGGGGGGGTGTTGGAGTTACTTCACACACACCTAGGATTTATTTTTCCTAAGGTTTTTATTTGTTCATTAGTCATAATTAGTCATTATCCAGTATCCTATATTTTAGGAGAGAATATTCCACCTGGAGAATATTCTCTTTCAGTTCACACTTCAGTTTGACTAGTTGAGTTGAGTTTAGATGTTGCATTGGGATCATCACCATGCAACATTGGGATCATCGCCATGATAATTTGACCTTGCCTTGGTATCATCACCAAACTGGTGCATTAGCCTTGATTCCTTGAGTTAACTCCTCACTACATTCTATTCAGTCAATTAACTGAAGACTAGTTGACTAGTTAACTCAACTAGGTGGCAGTTCACTCCTGTAACTGCCTGAGAGACTAGAATAGGTGGAAATTCACTCCCATAATTGTTGGTGTGTGTCCAGATCACTCTAGATCACCACTATGGAGACTTGGTTCACCTCAAGTCGAACTCATTGATTTATACTGAGTATATCATGTGTAATTTATTCATTATTCATAACAGTTAATGAGAATTCTTTCATTCTTTCTCTCCTTCTTCTTCCTTTTCAATTCTCTCTGCAAATGTGTGTATTATTGTTTAGCTAGATCTATTTTTTGCAGTTTCAACACATTTATAGTGAGTAGCAGTGAATGGAGGAGTGAAAGGAACTCCACTATCCATGATAATAAACCCAAAAATAGACTCCTAGGGCCAACTAGTAGTCAAAGAGCATACCAAAAAGTCAAACGGCCAATATGCATGCAAACATGCTAAAGTAGTTGAGTGGCCTCCCTCGCTAAAGAAAGTATGCCTCATCCAAGAGGGACTTGAGACTCCTCGCTAAAGTTTGGAGGTAACAAAATCAGTTATAAGGGCCCTCATAGGCTTAACAACCAGTCGATCAGATCCCCCCAGAGAGGTAATCCTCCATAAAGGTTGTGTGTTGTCTGACCCCTATCTGACTCAGGGTACAAGCAGAATAACCCCTTCAAGTAATGTATGATATACCTAAGTCAAGCAACTAATAAACCACTATATAACTGATGCACAGGCGAGCAGTCGTAAGTCCGGATCACCGTATGGGCAGGGTAGCAAAGCTTGAAACCTTGAAAGCACCACCTCTCACAAAGGTATGGGTACTAGCAAGATCCCTAAATACGAATAAATCCACAGAAATATCTCTGACGCTAGGTGGGTATCCAGAGGTTATCCCTTCAACTAACTTCATGCGACCTCATGATTAACTTCGGTGTGAGCGGAGCCTCCTGATATTACCAATTATACAATGGACTTCTCAACTCCCTGTCTCAGAGACATATGTTGATCTAATTGCCTTGGAGAATTTTACTCACAAAATCCAATTCCAAGGCACTAAATCATAGGCTAGTTTGTGCACCCTAAAAATAAAATCGTGACTAATCAATTTTAGTTTAAAGTGTAAATTTTATTGGTCGTGATTACTCAAAAAGGTATGGAAGTGAAACTCATGATGTTTTGACTCTGCAAGAAAATAAATATGAATATAATGCAAAGTCTATCTTTAACTTTTAAATGAATGATATGATAATAAAAACAGTGCAGTCTTTAATCTCAACTCTGCAATTCAGAAGTAAAACGCAATCTTTCACTAAATGCACTAAGCTAATGATAAAGGTTCAAAGACAAAAATGCCAACCAATACAAAATGCTTATTTTTTGTATTTTCAATATACTAAAAAGAAAATGCATGGACTGACGAGCAACTTGATATATAAATTCTACTATGTATAAAGTAATAACTCGAGCAAAATACCAAGCAGCCAAGAAAACAACCTAGAGAACAAGGAAAAATAAAAAATGGAAAGCAAAGAGAAAGCCTACACCCAAAAATTCAACTCCAAACAGGTTTCCTATCATCCCAAATAATCTCAATAGGCACTACAAAGATCTACGAAGGCTCGACAATCTTCAAAACCCACCCAACAATAACTAAACCAAGCAAACAAGCAAGGGAAAGTGGTATACGCGACTATTCAAGAGAAAAGAACGTATATACGCTTCTTGCGGTGAGACAACAAGCATTTATACATGACTGTCAAGGAAAAAGGGGCGTATATGCTTTAAAACAAGGCCAGATAAGGGCAAAAGGCTAAAAATTTAGACCCAGAGTCGACAAAATTTGTCAAGCAATGATACGACAAGAAACACAAAGGGAAAAAAGCAATGTAAGAAGAAAAAGTACTTCAACCCTTAGAAGGAAGATCTCTCCCCAGCAGAGTAGCCATTTCTGTTACGAGGGAAAAATTCTCTATGGCCAAGGGTAAACCACAACAGACAGGTATGATTGTAGAAATCAACTCAATTCCAACATATGTTATATAGACTAATGTGAAATATAAGAAAGAGACCTACTTCGATCCAACGTTTAATGATGTTCCACCGTTGATCACTTTGACCCAAAACTTTATACCTGCAAGAAGTTCTCAACAAACAAGCAGAGCAAGTATACAGTGATAATATAAAAGGGGTTAGCACATCATATAGCATAATCCATTAATAAACATTACAAACATGCCCATGGATAACAATCATATATTTGCAAGATACCAATAGGACGAGAAAGGAATATTTCTATTAATAATTGATTAGAAGTGACAACATTACACACTTTCGTATCGACACGGTTCAAAACTAAGGAACCAAGTTCCTTCCAACTGGGTCTCCACCACTTCAATCCTCCACCAAAGGCAAGCTCATAGGAAAGAGGCAATGAGGTCCTCTCAACAATAGGGAAACAGCTTGGGAGTTGAACAATGTGTTCAGACTTGAGGGACAAAGGGATGCAGACTCGATATGAAGTAATTTCTCTAGAGTAACTTTGCTCTCAAATTTGAATGCTTTCTCCTCTTTTCCATAGCTTGAAATTGTGCTCTTATCGCCTTCAAAATGCAATTGAAGGGATAAGTCAGAACATTTCTAGTATATGGAAGGCCAAGGATCAGATATCTCCTATCGTGACATGGAAACCCAACCTCATTTTTTATTTTTTGGCACAAATCTGGATGTACGCGAGATGTAGTGGAGAAACCAGCGTATACGCATCTTGCATAACATATAGGGAGCATATATGTGGGAAAATGTATATTTTTAGCTCTGGATTCATAAAAAATGGATGATAAGTCTGCATAGGGGAATGGAAAAAAGGCCCTTTGTGCAAGATAGCAATGGTGAGGCAAATGTTGCTATAACAATGGCTAAGGGTTTTTATGGTACATGGTTGAGAGCTTGTATTTGTGTAGTGGTTGATGTATTGAGAGGCTGAATATCAGAAAGGGTTTGATGAGTAATATCATGTGAGGGATATTATACATTTTCATGATTACACACACCTATATGGCACATGACTAGAGAAAGATATATTTTCTTTGAGTAAAGGTTATGTATGAGGACGCATGCACAGGGTATAATTATAGTCTTGTTACAGTGACAGGTTATAGATCTATGTGAAAGAAGTTATAGAGGGTTAGAAGTCTTCAAGAGAAAGGAAACCTTAGTTTTCAGAAGGAATATGCAGGCTTCATAATAGTTTGGTAGCATACATACGCGGGATACATAACAGATAGGACACATACATACATGGGCTGCAGCACTACAGGTCGTGTACCTGTTGTATTTTTGTTGAAACATGTTCAGTTCAGGTACAAATTATTTACAAGGCAGTTGTACTGGTTGGATATAGGTCAGTGGTACAGATTGATACAGTGTACAATGGTATAACTCATAGTGATAGTGTGACAGTGGTTCCATCATTCTACTTCTACTTAAGGGCGGTTGGACGGGACAAGGACAAGTGGTTGTAGCCACCTTCCAGTTGTAGCCAGAGAACATAGGGGGTTGTAGCCTCCTTCTTATTGTAGCCAGAGAATTGGGGAGTTGGAGCTTCCCTCAGGTTGTAGTCTGAGAAACTAGGGGGTTGGAGCCTCCTTCGAGTTGCAGCTGGAAAAAAAAGGAAGATGGTGCTTCCAATGAATGTAATTCTTCAAGACATATAAGAAAAAGCATTCTGTGGTTTTCTCCCGCTTTGGGTTTCCACGTAAAACACTGGTGTACTGTGTATGTGTATGATTGTTCATTTTTTATTGCTCATTATTGGAAGATAATTCTACATTGATATAACACTTGGATTATTTGGTTAAAAAGGATAATAATTTCTCTATTATTGATTCACCCCCCCCACCCCCCCACCCCCTCTCAGTAATCCAACAATTGGTATCAGAGCAAGGTTCCTTCAGAAATCAGTTGAACCACTGAAAGGTAGATCATGGAGAGAAACAACTTGTATGAAAATGGAATACCACAGTTTGATGGACAAAAGTATGCCTTTTGGAGCATAAGGATGAAGACATATATACAGGCACAAGGATTTGAAATTTGAAAATCAATTGTATATGGATACACAACACCAGGAGTTCCACCAACAAATGACAAAGCAGTAAAACTCGGTCTGAATAACTCCAAAGCCACAAATGCACTTCTGAATGGTCTCAGTGAAACGATATTCACCAAAGTTGCACGTTGTAAATCTGCTAAAGAGATTTGGGACAAGCTTCGAAATATTTATGAGGGATATACAAAAGTCAAAGCAACAAATCTTCAAACTTACATAGGTCAGTTCGAACAACTAAAAATGAAGGAAGATGAGAATATTGCAGCCTAATTCTTATGAGTCGATGAAACAGTGAATGCAATCATAGGATTGGGAGAAGAAATCGAAGAATCTTTAATTGTTCAAAAGGTACTACGATCTCTTCCTATTAGATTTGACACTAAGATATCATCACTAGAAGAAAGATCAGATCTAAACTCAATAAGCATGGATGAACTGCATGGAATCTTCACAGCGTATGAAATGAGAACTGAACAAGAAAATCCAAATGTAAAATAAGCAGCCTTCAAAGCATCCAAAATATCAAAGAAAAATAAAAAGAAATAAGAAGAACATAGCAGCAACAGTGACGACTCGGAAGATGATGAAGAAGTGGCCAACTTTGTCAAAAGATTGAACAAGGGAACCGACGATAGGTATAGAGGTGAGCTTCCTTTAATTTGTTTTAATTTTGATGGTATTGGTCATTTTTCTAACAAATTCCCTCATAAGAAAAAGAGAAATGATAAAGGTTACTCAAAGGGAAAACAAACATATAAAGGAAAAATAACTACAAAGAAAATTTTCAAGAAAAGATTATGCACCAAAAAAGACATCTCATCATCATATGAACATGAAGTCAGTGACAGTGAGACAGGAAGAGTTCTATTCATGGCAGTAGAAGACTCTGATAAAGAAGACGAAGAAGAAGAATATGAAGAATATGAAGAAGAATATGAAGAAGTCGAAGAAGAAATTCAAGAGGCAGAGGTTGACTATCGAGAAGAATTAATGTGTGCCATAGAAGTTATCAGAAGAGAAAAGAAGAAAAACAAGAAACTACAAGCGGAACTAGACAAGAAAGAAGACACTCAAGAACTAGAACAAATGATCACAAAATTGAAGGTTCAAATAGAAGAAGATAAAGAATTCAAAAAGCACTCAAATAACAGCTAGAAGAAAAGGATAGGATCATTGGAAACTTGGAAGCAGAGATTGTCACATTAAGAAAGGATATTCAAAAGAAAAATATGTAGAATAGCTCAAAAGTTTTGGATGACATTATCAACAATAAAAAATCTGATCTTGACAAGACCGGACTTGGATACAATCATACAGAAAAGGGATCCATCTCCAAAACGACAGAGCAAGAAACATATCCAAAAATCTATGAATAAACAATCAAAGGGGATATAAGGATAAACAAGGAAGATTACAAGGACACTCCTCCATCAAGAAGATTCATATTTCAGAATCAACAACCAGCAGATAGGCCTCAAGAAGAAGAAGGATTCATAAGAGCACCTCCTTTCAGAATATCCTCAAATCCTAGGTATCAAACTATATTTTTTGGTTTATGTTATGCATGTAACAACTTTGAGAGTCATACACAAAGGGGTTATTCAAGAAGGCCTAGTGAAACACGGAGAGGAAGTTACAACAAGTTTGAATCTTTGAGCACTGAAGTGGAATGTTACAAATGTAACAATTTTGGACATGTGGCCAAATATTTCAGAATGGTAGTCCCTCCTAAAGAACTTCAACAGAATAACAATAGTCACAGACAGGAACCTCAGAAAAGGATATGGATAAGAAAGAAATACCAGTATAGCAATAAAGAATGCACACTTGCTCTACAAGATAAGCAGAAGAAACGTTGTTGGTATGTTTATAGTGGGTGTTCAAAACACATGACAGGTGATAGAGACAAGTTTCTTACATTACTAAAGGAAAGAGATGGATCAATCTCCTTCAGAAATCATGATTCAGCCAAAATCATTGGAAAAGGCATAGTCAGAATTGGGAACAAGAATGAAAAGGAAGAAAATTTTCTACTAGTAGAAGATATGAAACATAATATTCTAAGTGTGCGTCAAATGTGTGACCAAGGTCATAAATTTACTTTCAATTCACAAAAGTGTGAGATAAGAAAATAAGGTTCAGGGAAATTGATTGCTACAGCTGCAAGAACTTCAAGCAACATATATGTGTTAAGTGAAATTGGAAATGAAAAGTGTTGTCTAGGAAAGGAAGATGAAAGTTGGCTATGGCACATAAGAATGGGTCACATGCATTTTGATAACCTTGTCAAAGTCAGCAAAAGAGAAGCATTCAGAGAAATGCCCCAAATCACAAAACCAACCAACACTTTATGCAAGCATTGTCAACAAGGAAAGAAAACAAAGACAAATCAAAGGAATATTCAATGACAAGGCCACTGGAAATTGTGCATACTGATCTAGTTGGACCAACTACAACAAAGGGCTTAAAAGGTAAGAAATGCTTTATGTTATTAGTTGATGATTATACAAGAATGATTGCAGTTTGCTTTTTCAAGAATAAGTCAGAAGCTTTTGGAAACTTCAAGATATACAAGGAAATGGTTGAAAATGAAATGGATTCAAATATCAAATGCTTGAGATATGATAATGGAGGAGAGTACACCTCAAAGGAATTTATGGACTACCGCAGCAATCATGGATTAAAAAGGCAATTCTTCATTGCTAGGACACCTCAACATAATGGAGTTGTTGAAAGAAAGAACACGACATTACAGGAAATGGCTCAAACAATGCTAATGGATTCAAAATTGACATATATTTTTTGGACACATGCAGTGCATACATGTTATAACCCTAAATTACACCATCCATGCTTACCTGGAATTAGGCCAACTCATTGCCCTTCATTGCCAAAGCCATGCTGAACAGACTCTTAAGAAACCTCTTAAAACAAGTAACCCGCACCCTAACCCATTACTGGGTGCGTTGAAACGCTGGCAGGCCTTCTACTGCACGCGTTGGAACGCTGGCTGGCCCACTACAACCTGTGTTTACCTAACAAAGCACAAAAACAGGAAATTTGTCGATGGAACGAAAAGCTTTGGGTCAGTTAACTGGAACTCCCAGCCATGCATGGCCGAGAGTTCATCCAAAACCCTAGCTCCTTCTAGCCTATAAAAGAAGGGGTAGGGGTACTATTCAAAGAGGGAAAATCATAGCAAAGAAATTCTGCCCAATTGCCGAATCCGTTTTGTCCCAACCCTTTAGCCTTTCCTCAAGCTTTAGGAGAATTCAAGCAAAGTAGTTGGAGGACAAAGAAGAGGAGGAGCCCAGGATCAGGATCAAGGAACGGTGGCCGATCTCTATGATTATTGTAAGTTGATTCATCTCGAGATTAATAAAGAATACTTTTCCCGTCCCAATGTATGATTCTTATATATTTTATTTGATTTATGCTTAATCTCTAACCCTCTAGTAGAAAAATAGCATGCATGCGTAGTGTTTTTGTCTTGATTGCAAAATAGTCTTTGGAAGGAGCAGCAGAAGCAAGGAGATAAAGCGCAACGGAGGATCTACACCAAACGTCGATAAAAAGGTTAGTCGGTTCTTTCCATGTTTGCATGTGAAAAAGGGTTTTAAGTTTGGGGTAGAAGGTTACAAGTAATTTCTTAAGGGTCATGATCTGCATGCAAGTTTAAGCCCTAGCTTGTTAGTCCGTAGGGTATAATTTCCCAACAACAGAATTGGCGACTCCACTGGGGATATTACTCTTAGGGTTTCCGGATTTCAGAGAGGTTTTTGGGTAGTTTAAAGGAGTAGATTCTTTGTTTCTTTGTTTGTTTTGTTTTCTGTTAGGTCAAAGCTAGTAGGGAACCTGGTTCATAATACCAGTTTTTCCTTGACTGTTGCTTCACATTTATTATCGGGACACGCAGAGGTACACACGGCCTACAGAAGGCCTGCCCGTGTGTAACCCGTGCCCTAACCCTCTGTAGCCCACGTTTGAACGCTTGCTACAGAGGTTTCAGTAGCGTGTAGTATTCAGAAAGTTAAAGAGGCAGTCTCCTCTTCCCTGTCAAAAGTTTACCTTCTCAGGGGGCTTTTTGGATCCTGTCTGGGTCTTGTTGGTTTACTGTCTTGTTTTCAGTCTGCTTTATTGTGTTTGTTATCTTTTGCATTCATTTTTCCTTTTCTGTTAAAGTAGAAGCATCCAAGCCTTTTAGAGACCCTGGTTGTCAATACCAGAGGCCTTTTTCAGGTCTGGGCTGCCTGTGTGTTGTTTTGTCTTAGCATTTATACAGACCCGTGACCTGTTTAGGCTTAGCCCGTGGGTACTCGCGTGCTGTTATAGCTCAGCACGCGTTTGCACGCGTGTTGTCTCAGTGACAGTCGCGGGCTTGATTGGTTTCTTTTCAGCCTGGGTGGGGCAGTCATCCCCTTCTGTGGTGAGAAGTGTTCCTCTCAGGGGTTGAGTCTGGGGCTACACAGTCAGCAGGTTAGGACCTCTTATCCTTAGCTGGTGTTTTTATTAGTTGATGTTTTGATAGAAAAGACAAAAGAAAAAAATTTTGTTTTATGGTTTTTAGACAAGTGTTAGAATCGGTGCTTTCTTGATTGCTTTTGTGCATCTTTTCTCTGGTTCGTTGCGATCTGTGCTTTAAGCCAGAACTTTATTTTGTTTTCTTGGTTTTGTGCTTGTCGTCATTTTCCCTTTATTGCTTCCTTTTGCAATTAAATAAAAAAAAAATTTCTCTTGTTTCATTTTCTTCTTGGTTTGAAGATTGTGTTGTTCCATCAGTAGCTAGGAAGAAGTCTTGTTTCATAAGTTGCTTGCAGTAAATTTAGCGCATAAGTAGCTCACAGATTGAGTGAAATTCCTTGATGTTTTTCTGCATGAGATCTTAGAAAATTCAAAAAGAAAAAGAAGTCTTTCTTGTTGAAAAGTTGCTGGTTTTTCATTTTTTTTTAAAAAAAATTGTTTCCAAGCATTTCTTGTTCATTTTGCTTTGAGTCTTTACACACCATCAGTTTCACCTTCATACCTTGTGACTTAAAAAATCCCATTAAAAGCAACGCTAATTAAAAATGATTAGACTTTTTGTTTGTAGGGTACATACACTAGCTCAAGACTAGGGCCTTGGAATAGGTTGGAGAGTAAATTCTCCAAGGCCACTCAAACCAAACATTGGAGTCTGTCAATAGGGAGTGTAGAAGTCCAGTTACGGAAAGTTATCCAGGACCCCCCTCTAACATAGGGGCTAAACACGAGGTCGCGTAAGAAAAGGTAGTGGAGATAACCCCTCCAAAGTCGGACCGAGCGTAGTGGAGAACACATATCGAGGATTTGTTAAGGGATTCTGTCGTTTGCATTTTCCATGGGGCTTCGTGGGTCTCGAATCTGTTCGAGGTCCTCAGTTGTCTTCCGGACCATTTTCTCTCAATACCCTTGACAGGTTTCGGGCTTGATACCCTGCTCATTGTGGTCTACCCAACTATTGACTGTACCTGCCTGGTGACTGTTCACGTGCTGGCAAACTAGTTGTCAATCTTTTCTAGGGACATACACAGGTGACTGCGGGGGTATACCGCGGTACCTAGGACAAACATCGGGCCACGCTTTGCGGAGTATACCCGGAGGGTGCTTCCATATTTGAGTTGCACTTGCACCGGTAAGTTGCTCTAGTGTTGGTTGTTGTAACTGTTCTTTAAAATAGTTAGTGATTGCTTGTCTTATCTCATAGGGGCTTCTTTTAGTGTGTGTTACTGTTTGTTCGTGTAGAATACCTTAGAATGTCATGAATATTCTCACACAGTGGAGGATTCAGAGCTCCACCGGTCACGAAGGATTCTTGGCCTACCACCGGTTATACTGGATCCACCCCCGCCACCATTGAGGCGAAAGCTAGACCAACGAGGGTCTTTCGAAGCGACCGGATTTCAAACCATTGAACCCGAACAACTCCAGGAGGAATCAACCGCCAATCTTGGATCGGTTGAAACCTCAAACACTGATACTTGGCCGGACATTATTGTGCCAATTCAATTTTACGAACACCTGTCAGTGCCTAACCCAGTTATGGAACCAAACTCTGTTACTTCCTCTAGGAATTCTTCCATTCCCATCACTATTGCTACCACAGGAGAAGCTTCTCCTAACTTGCCTTTGTCGACAGTCCGGGCCACCATGGTCTCGGCCGCAACTACGTCACATAGTGGACCGACCCCATTTATCGCGGCGGTCACACCTCCTTACACACCTAGTGCGACAGGCCCTCCGTTTTCATACGATATGCCTAGTTCAGGTAGAAGTCCTGCACTCACTTCCTCCACTTTACAGACTTTGGGTTTGGGGGCAGGGAGCTCTAGTGCTCCTCTGCAAGGTCAACTTGGGGGCATTCTTGTCCCTTTCAATGCTTTTCCTTACACTGGAGGTCATATTCCTCCTTCGTCCCCTTCACTTGGTGGATTGCATCAACAGTCCGTCGGGCAGCCTACACACACGAGTTCATTTGGAGCCGGGAGTCAAGGAACACCTGCGCAAACTCTGCCGATAGGTTCGTCACCATTTGTTTGGAACGGGACGTTTGGTAATAACGCCTTCACATCCGTTGCTTTCCCATATGGGGGCACACCCATTTTTGGACAGTCTACGCCGACACAGCGTACTATTCCTGCGCTGGGGGCACATATACCAGGACCTTGGAACTCAGGACAAGGATCCGTTCCTTCCTATGGAATGTCATTCTGGGGTAATTCTTTCCACAGTCAATGGAACCCCGAACAGAATTCTATGCCTCTCCCATCGGGACCGGCATGGGGTAATCCTTCCCAAAGTCCATTGAACACGATGAATGCCCAACATCCTATGTCTTTTATGGGGAATCAGCCAATGATGTCTCCTCAGATGCAAAACCCTTACGCTGGTCAAGGCCATGGTTTCTATCAGAACCCGGGCCAGCAGCCAAACTTTTCCTGGCAACCTGGTGCCAGTCAAACTCCAGGACCCTTTTATCCAGGCTATCAATAGCAACCCAAACTACCATTCTTGGCGACATTACACTTGCCAGATTTGACATGGTTGTTAAATGATCCTATCTGTCACGATCCACGTTGGCCTCCTATGCCAACGAAGTTGCCTTCGGACATTCCAAAGTTTGAGGCCAAGCCTAACAAATATCCAGGTGATCACGTGACCACTTTCCATCTCTGGTGTTCATCTAACTCACTGAAAGATGACTCCGTCCAGTTGCGATTGTTTCAACACACTCTCATCGGGAGCGTCGCAAAATGGTACATCGAGCTTGATCGCTCACGATATTCTTCTTTTGGTGAACTGGCTATGTCTTTCCTTAACCATTTCTAGTTACCTCTGAGATACGACACCGGCACCGAGTTGCTAGCCAATTTCGAACAGACAACAGCAGACCATATCTCGGATCATATCCGAGAGTGGAGACGTCGAAAGAGTCTAATCAAGGTACCCATCCCACCAACATTCCTGCTTGAGTGGTTCCTTAAGTCTTTAGTTCCGTAGTTATCCAAAGACGTCGCAACTTCAGGGGTTTTCTCGGAGGAAGATGCCATCATGAGGGCTCAACTGTTTGAGCTTATCTATTCTCAGTCTGGTTTACTATACAACATCCTGCCGGATGCACCATGGTCGATACTGGATAAAACTAGACAGAGAGTTGGACCACATGCCGATGGTATTGTTGGTTCAGCACAAACTAAGCCCGCTGAGCAATTGACTAAACAATTGCAACAGTTATCTATACAACACTCAGCGGCCAGCCAGACTACTATGTTGGTTGTTCCTCCTACCCAAACGTCGGAAGTACACTCCATGCAGATGACTAACCCAAAGGCCAACCAGCAGCCTGAAGGGAAGAAAAAACAACGCAAAAAGAGTAAGGGGGATAAAAAACCAACTGATAATGTTGGCGAGGGCACCACGGAAAAGAGGAAGGTGAGGTATCCATGCAACTTGTGCGTGGAAGACCACCCGACCCATTTATGTCCTCGACTTGCGGAGGCCCAGAAGTTTGTCACACAGCAACAGCAAGCTATGTTGACTAATCCCTTTCAGCACGGGCAAAATTTAACTCAAGCCTCTGCAAGTGGCGAAGGGGGAAACCAGGAAAACTGCCCTCCTCCTAATAATTCCTCTTCCGCGAATGTATATATGGTTAGGGGTGATGCTTTAATCACAACTAGAGCACACGACTATAGTAAACCAAGCACCTCTGAGAAGGGAAAAGAAGCCGAGATCCCATCTCTTCCTCTACAGATCGAGAAGACATTGGGTGAAACAATGACACACATTCCAAAGGGTGCGTTTAAGAGGGCTTCTCACAATCCAAATGCAAGGGCCACCCAGAACTACTTTGTAGTGGAAGATTTGTCCCAAACCACTTGTGCTATGTCTGCTTTGGAGGTCCTCCAAAGTTTCCCTGCTCAGCAGAAAGCCTTGTTGATTGCTTTAGGCTCTACTGAGACTTGTAACCCGGGTACCATCATGTTAGATACGACTAACTTGAAACCTCGTCTGCCTTACCACATCGCGTTTCAGATAGTAGTGGCTCATCCCACGAAAACTTTTACACAGAATATCTTCCGCACGGTGGTTGATGAGGGCGCTTTGACTTGCGTTATGTCGTTAGCATGCTGGAAAGCCATTGGTCAGCCTGAGTTGTCTCCATCACCTACTCTTCTCACTGTGTTCAACGGTCATTCTTTCCGACCGCATGGAATCATTCCTTCTTTCCCTGTGCAGTTAGGGGGAAAGACCGTGTGAGTCAAAGTAGAGGTGGTCGATGCCCCCATCGACTACAATCTCTTGTTAGGTCGTAGTTGGACTTATGCCATGCAAGCGGTGGTCACTACAATTTTTCGAGTCTTATTGTTTCCACATGAAGGTCGGATAGTGACCATTGATCAGTTGTCCTTCTCTCGGCCTGACCCAGCCTTGGGGGCATCCATGGTTCCCATGGTATATAATCCTCAAGCCAGTGTCATTAACATAGGAGTTGGTTTGTGCCCCTCTTTGATGGGTACTTTCGATTACCCACCTCCTCAAGGCGATGTCAAGTTTATATCAACTCACCACAATGATGAGATTTTCCATGTTTCGTCGTTCTGCACGACTTACTTTGAGGATCCGTGGATTCTTCCTTCCCCATCAGCCACGATGGATGAGACAGGGCACTTCGGCATGTCCATTCCCTTGTCGGCTACTGAAGTAGCGTACTCCTTAGTCTAGCAAGCTTTAGCTACCCCTGATCCGACTCCCACACAAGAGTTGGATCCACTTCCAGAGCCTATCTGGGCTCAGGGTTCTCTTACTACTACTGATTCATTAGACTTAGTCTTGCCTTCTGACGAAGTTGTAATCGAAGCAATGACTAGTCCGGACAGACCTTGGGAAGATCTTCATCACAGATCATATTTCCTCCCAGATTTGCACAGAATCGAGGCAGGAGAATTCACTATCACCATGACAGGAGATCAGCCATGTCCCATTAACCTCTTAGCTACACAGGAAATTTATGCCGAGGGAAATATGGCGAATATCACTGAAACCATACCTATCAACATCTCTCGAAACCCTGGCATCATAGAGAATGTCTTCGTCGGAGCGGATTGCTCCCCCGAAGAGATTCAGATTTACACGGATCTTTTTAAAAAATTATGCGATGTTTTTGTCTGGTCTTATGAGGAAATGCCAGGCATCGAATGAAAAATAGTTGAACATGAGATCACTACGTATCCTGATGCTAAGATTTTTCGAAAAAAACTTCATCCAGTTAATCCTAAGAAAGCAGCAGCCATCAAAGCTGAGGTTGAGAAATTGCTTAAGGCAGTGTTCATATACCCTATTCACTTGACTCAATGGGTGTCAAATCCCGTGTCGGTCGATAAAAAACAAGGCACAATTCGCGTCTGTACCGATTTCCGTGATTTGAACAAGGCATGTCCAAAAGATAATTATCCAACCCCATTCATCGACCAGATCATTGATGAGTGTGCTGGTTGTAAAGCCTTTTCATTCATGGATGGTTTTTCGGGCTATAACCAAATCCAAATCAAACCTGAGGACCAACACAAAACGACATTCATTTGTCTGTGGGGTACATTCACTTATCGTAAGATGCCTTTTGGCCTCAAAAATGCTGGAGCCACTTTCCAGCAGGCCATGTCTTTTGCGTTTCATGACCTCAAGCATATAGTCAAGGCCTATCTAGATGATTTAGCATCACGCTCTCGTAAGCGAAAGGATCATCCTATGCACCTCCAACTAATCTTCGAACGTTGTCGCTACTTCAGGATTTGCTTGAATCCCAACAAGTGCAGCTTTTGCATCACGTCAGGACATTTGTTAGGTTTCATCGTTTCAACAACAGGGATCATGGTGGATCCTCTTAAGGTGGAGGTAATAGTCCAGTTGCCCCCCCCACGCACAATCTTACAACTTCAGAGTCTTCAAGGCAAGGCGAACTTCTTACGACGCTTCATCGCCAACTATGTCGAAATCACCAAGGGCTTCATGCGTTTACTGAAGAAAGATGTTCCCTTTTTCTGGGACGAAGTAGCGCAACACTCTTTTGATGCATTGAAACACGCTCTTACAACCGCACCTCTGCTACAACCACCAAATTATAACAAGGATTTCCTATTATATCTGGTTGTCGCAGAGTCAACCATAGGCATGGTTCTAGTTCAGGAAGATGATTCATTTTCTAAATACGTGATCTATTACCTGATCCGAGGCCTCATAGGATCGGAACTTAATTATACTCATCTCAAAAAACTTGCGTTGGCAGCAGTTCATGCTATTCATCGGTTTCGTCACTATGTTCTGTTTCACAAGACCATCGTCGTAGCTGTCGTGAATCCATTCCAGTACATGTTGACACGATGAGTTATCGATGGAAAAATCAGTAGATGGATGGTCATCCTCCAAGAATTTGACTTAGACTTCGTTTCAGCAAAGTCCAAGAAGTCATTGGTCTTCGCAGAACTTATTTCGGAACTTCCAGTTGAGTCAGGTGACGTTGTGCCTGAGGAATCGCCTATCTGGGGGGATATGTTTTTGATTGAATCATCAGACCCCTGGTACGGAGATATACTGATCTATCTACAGACTTTGAAGTGTCCCACCTCTGCTTCTCGTGATGAGCGTCGGCAGATAGGCCATCAGGCCAAGAACTATCTCATACTCAATGATACATTATATCAGAGAGGTGTAGACTGTATCTTGCGTCAATGTCTCACTCATGAGGAGGTCTTCATAGTGCTCAACGATTGTCATACAGGAGCTTGTGACGGTCATTTATCTAGGTTGGCAATAGCCCAAAATATTTTATGAGCAGGTTACTTCTGGCCCACACTTATTAAAGATTGTATCGAGTCGGTCAATAAGTGCCATCTGTGCCAAATCTTCTCACGAAATATGAGGGCACATACCGCTCCTATGTTTCTTGTCATCACAGTTGGTCCCTTCACAAAATGGGGTATTGATTACACTACATGCAACCCCCCGCAAGGGGGCACCACTATATCATCGTAGCTGTCGACTAATTCACTAAGTGGGTCGAAGCTATGCCAACGTTTAAAGATGATGGAGAGACTGCAGCTCTCTTCTTATTTAACTAGATTATAGCACGGTTCGGCGTCCCGAGAGAGATTGTCACTGATCATGGAAGTCACTTTCAAAACCAACTGATGTCCGAGTTAACATCAAAGCTTGGGTTACAGCAAGAACATTCATCACCTTACTACCCCCAAGCCAATGGGTATTCGGAAGCTGTTAACAAAACGCTTAAGACAATGCTACAGCGAACCATCAACTCAGCCAAGTCAAACTGACATTTGATGTTATACTCGTCGTTATGGGCTTACCAAACATCAGTTAAGACTGCAACCGGTTTCTCACATTTCCAACTCATTTACGGGCTGGAGGCAGTCTTGCCCATTGAATGTCAAATTCCATCGTTGAAATTGGCAGTACAGTTATTGCCAGACACTTCTCCACTTGAAGAACGGTTAGTACACCTTGAGAAACTTGATGAATAGCGTCGCGATGCGGCCCTAGCCAATGAGGCTCATAAACATAAGGTCAAGTGTCAATATGATAGGTCCGTTCATCCTCAGATTTTTTCTGAGGGTGACCTTGTCTTGGTTTACGACCAAGATAAGGACCCCCTGGGGGCAGGAAAGTTTAAACCCATGTGGTTCGGACCCTTCATTATTAAGGAGGTTTTAAAAAAGGGCACTTATCATCTGGTCGATTTTGAAGGGAATGCTTTGGCGGAGCCTAGAAATGGGCTCTACCTTAAGAAGTATTACTCATAGAAAGGTCATTGTGGGTAACTTTTTGTAACATATGTATAGTCTTTGTGTTATTACTTTTTACATTTCTTTTGGGAAAAATCGTGTTATGGACGTGTCATTGATGTTATCTTTCATCACTATGGCAGATGTCAAGTGAATCTGAGGTGTTCATTGGGTATGCGGACGGTGCTAGTTGACACACGCGGAGGCTTGCCTCCGCAGCTTGGGTAATATTTACACCACAGGGTCAGTTGTTATCTTCCGAAGGGATATGCTTAGGTGACACCACAAATAATGTTGCTGAGTATAGTGAAGTTATTGAGTTGCTTCGTGACGCTTTGTCATTGGGCATCTCTCGTCTCCGGGTCTATCTAGACGCTCAACTGGTTGTGTCGCATCTAAACATAATATATCGAGTTCATGACCCAACTTTACACCGACGATTCCTTAGGGTACGTCTCTTGGAATGTAGCTTTGATTATATTACGTATTTTCATGTTCCTAGGAGTCTAAATCAAATCACAGATACTCTAGCTAATCACATTTTAGATTGGCATCTTGCTCACATATAAAAAGATCATGATAATACACATGTAAATACATTTTTGTACACATACTCCATAAGACACAAAAAAGAAATAAAAAAACCATATATAAACATCATAAAATCCTCCGAGTACATAGATGGGTGCAAGCGCCTCAAAAAGTGGGAACCATAACGAGTCACTGGGGCTTATGCCCTCAAAAAATATATACATATCGGTGCTCATAGCACATAAAAGCCTAAAAGTTTGTTCAGAGCCTATGATCCCTGTTATACTCAAATACAGCCTGACCCAAACACCTAAACAATCGGACCCACGTCCGAGGTAATCCCACCATATGAGTCTACAAGGAGGGCGGTAAGTCCTCTATCTCTACCATGGAAACTGTGCGAGTGAGCCCAGTGAAGTTCCGCTCAATCCGCCTAAGAACCCTCTCGGCCTCTCCTGCTGGGAGGTACCTTTCTACTGCTGCTCCCCCGGCGGCGGCAGCTGCGGCCTCTAGTCATGGGCGACGCCTGTTCCGTGCATAATTGGTAGGTCGCACGGGTCCCACATCTGCATGCAAAGAACGTTCACCCATCAAAAACTCTGTTATACAAAAAACATGATATATATATCAAAAAGACATAAAAATTACATATACAAACAAAAAAAACTGGATAGGTGGAGACTTACCCATCTCCCCTCGCTCCTCACCAGGAGGCACTGGTACCACTGGATCTCTGGAAAAATCAATCCCTGCATATGGGTAATCCTCGATAGTGGGGATCTGTCACGATAGCCATGCAAAGAAGTCGTCGTTGAAGGCCTCTATGGTCCTTCCACCACCCTGTCGCGGCAGCAAGGCTGCCCATCTGCACACTGTGGGGAAAGTCACCAGATGTCCTTGTACTGTCAGCCGAGGACTAAAACATGGAACTCTCTCAAAGAAGAACGAACATAGGATGGTCCCAAACCCAAAGTTCCTATGCGTCCTCTATCTGCAAGCTATCAACTGCCCTGTCATGCTTGCCAATAATGTGGTACTCTAGTCAAAAATTTGTGCATTCATGCACTGAATTGCACAGTTCATCTGTGCGCACGATGCCTGATGCATGGCCGCAGAGCCGGTAATCCGCCCGATAAGTGATAAAATGGTTTGGAGGGCGAGGCTGGTAATCCTACTCACGGGAACCGATGAAGATCTCTGATCGGTCCCAGCCTCACAGTACTCTGCTATCAATTCCGAGACTTTGCTCGGCCCCGCAGAAAAAGTGTGAAAGTTGATAGGTTCCCCTCTCCTCGAGAGGCCCGTCAAAAATTAGATATCCTCGGTGGTGGGCACCAAGGATTGCCCCTCTATCATAAAGGCCTCTACATCTAGGTGCCAGTAATCAACTAAGGCATTCAGTAGCCTGGGTTGAGCACACATAAATGGACACAGGAAAAACTTTACCAAGCCACACTACATCAGCACGGCCATGACATTCGGATCTGCAGCCACTGCCTCATTGGCAGCCTCGTGCTCCCTCACTCTCCACTGAACGTACATCCTGCCAAAAACACAAGGAAAAAGGGGAGTTAAGTCGTTTCAAAAAAAAAATTCATTGCGCTGGGGGGGGGCGCGGGCTGTCGAGGCGACAGTCGCGGGTACCCGCACGCAGTTTTGTCTCTGCACGCGGGTACCCGCGGGCTGTCCCTGGACAGCCCACGTTTTACTAGGTCCGACCTCTTAGAGGTCGACGGCCACCCCCAAAACGTGCTCAAAATCCATAAATGAAGTATTGAAATGCAAGATAAGGGAGTTTGTACTTACTTGGTCCAAGCAGAAGTCCGTTTCGTCCACTGTAGCTCCCAAAATCACGATCTTTGGCAAAGGGGTTCTTTTGGCTCCAGAGTCAATTTCCAAATCAGCAATGGTAATAATGAGCTACCAGCTTCTATTTATAGAGTTTTTGGCCTCTTTTTGTCACTTTTTTGGGCCCTTTTATCAGTTTCTTTATACCAAAAACCATTTTGAGTGGTTCAGGAGTTATATGGGAGGAATTTGATCAGGTATTGGGACATTTTTCATTGAGTTTCAGAAAATAAAAAAAAATATATTCACGGTCCATAAAAAAATTTCCAAAATTCAACTTGAGCATATAGGGTAGGATTTCATCCCAACTGCTACATCTCGTTGCCTTTTGTTCTTATGATATAGGATCGATCCCATCCGGTTGTGACACGAAACCATCATATCTTCTCTAGAAGTGTCGCAACTTGGTGGTAGAGCTTACCAAAACATGGATGCCCTAGGTAGTTCCTGGTTGCATTATGGTGTCCATGCCATTTCTAACAACATAGTAGGCTTGGGAGTCCGTATAGTCTTTCCTGAATATGATTTCGAGCCTCATTTGCATGGGTCTTTTGCACTCTTTGTCTTACCCTCCGGACTCCCAAAACATAACGGGTCTCCTTTTAAGCCCTTTTCAGACCCTCTAAACATGAAAAGATTGCCAAGTGATCTTGTGACCTTTCACGTTAAACTGAAATTTGAAGTCACGTCTGTCCGGAGGTAGTTTACCCCTTCTTCGGTCCGGACGGTCAACTGTACGAACAAAGGAATACTCTATCGAATTCCAATTCTTTAGAAGAGTATCCTCATGTATAATTTTATTCCTTTTTCAGGCCTGAGGGACTAAACTTACGAAAAAGAAACCCCCTCGGAGTCCATAGTTAATCTATTTTCAGACTCCCTAAAATTGAAAAGATTGCCGAGTGACCTTATTCTTTCACACTCGTTAAAACGGTACAAAAGAACATTCCTGACGGAGTCCATAGTTAAGATTTTTTCAAACTCCTTAAAATTGAAAAAATAGCCGAGTGATCTTGTCCTTGACACACTCGTTAAAATGGTTTTGAATTGACATCTAGTCGGTGCTAGTTTACCCCTTTTTTGAACCGACTAGACTATTGTTGAAAAAGGTACCCCAATGAAGTTTCCTTTTATTCTTTTTCAGACTCTCTAAATATGAAAAACATCGAGCTTACCTTCTCTGGGCTCATTAAACTTACATCGAAGGACGTTACCATTGTGTGTTCTATCAACCGCATTTGCATCCTTTACCCATCAACCTAGTAACAATTTGTGTCTGCGTTTTAACACCTTTGTCCACTGGAGGATTTTCCCGAGTATCATTTCCTAGAACATCAGTCTTGTCCTTGTGCCTTGAGCTTGTATGTTTGCTATACTCGTTCCTCCCTTGTAACGTAATATTCCTTTATTCTTTTTTCCAAATCAACAAAAAGAACAAAAAAATCAAATATACCCCAAAAAAGAGAATGGGAAAAGTATTTTCTTTATTGGCAGCATTATGAGTCACCCTTGGATAAAGCACATATGTCCGTTTGATTCATCAGACTATGGGATGTAGTATGAACTTAGGAATCTTTGCTCGTTATAGAGTTGTGTCCTCCACCGTTTGGTTACTCTTCCAAACATATGGAGAGTTTGCGTTGCCTCCTGCTTCGTAGACTTATGATTAACAGATATGTTGCCTGAGTCTTATCACTTGTCGTGCTATTGTCCAAGGGAATTTTGTTACTAAGCATGAGTCATCCCTTCTGCAATATGTCTCTTGTCTGCATACCCGGCCATCCTGAACGTCCAATCAAGTCTTTGTTCGAAATCACTAAAGCCTTCAGTCCGATCATCAAGGTTATCAAGTCCATAACCGACGAGTCGTCGAAGACCTCTGGGTAGTGCAGTCGTACACTCATATTACACTCCTACCTAAGTTTTAGAAGACTTTGAAGTTGTTGCTCGAGATCTGAAGTACAACCATCAGGCCGAATCAGCTTCTGAGAGATGGATACTTTCTATGTATATCTTTCTGATTTCGAGATGTAGCTCTGCTGTGTATTGTTCGTGGCTACTCTTTATAGTTATTTGACATGGATCTACAGTGTATTTGATTGGTAGCCATGGTTCTATTTTATCCCAAGCATGGGTATGCCCGCCTCGGTGAGACATTTGATATTTTTTGCAGATGGCACCTCCTGATTCCTGATTCCTGGGCTCACTCATTCAGCATATCAGTACAAATTGGTAAAGAATTGGTAATGTATTTCATCCATCAGATGCTCTTATGACCTCGCACATTAGGGGGCATCTGTTATAACCCTAAATTGCACCATCCATGCTTACCTGGAATCAGGCCAACTCATTGCCCTTCATTGCCAAAGCCATGCTGAACAGACTCTTAAAAAACCTCTTAAAACAAGTAACCCGCGCCCTAACCCATTACTGGGCGCATTGAAATGATGGCAGGCCTTCTACTACACGCGTTGGAATGCTGGCTGGCCCACTACAGCCCACGTTTACCTAACAAAGCACAAAAACAGGAAAGTTGCCGACGGAACGAAAAGATTTGGGTCAGTTAACTGGAACTCCCAGCCATGCATGGCCAAGAGTTCGTCTAAAACCCTAGCTCCTTCTAGCCTATAAAAGAAGGGGTAGGGGTACTATTCAAAGAGGGAAAATCATAGCAAAGAAACTCTGCCCAATTACCGAATCCGTTTTGTCCCAACCCTTTAGCCTTTCCTCAAGCTTTAGGAGAATTCAAGCAAAGCAGTTGGAGGACAAAGAAGAGGAGGATCCCAGGATCAAGATCAAGGAACGGTGGCCGATCTCTATGATTATTGTAAGTTGATTCATCTCGAGATTAATAAAGAATACTTTTCCCGTCCCAATGTACGAGTCTTATATATTTTATTTGATTTATGCTTAATCTCTAACCCTCTAGTAGAACAATAGCATGCATGCATAGTGTTTTTGTCTTGATTGTAGGATCATCTTTGGAAGGAGCAGCAGAAGCAAGGAGATAAAGCGCAACGGAGGATCTACACCAAACATCGATAAAAAGGTTAGTCGGTTCTTTCCATGTTTGCATGTGAAAAAGGGTTTTAGGTTTGGGGTAGAAGGTTAAAAGTAATTTCTTAAGGTTCATGATCTGCATGCAAGTTTAAGCCCTAGCTTGTTAGTCCGTAGGGTATAATTTCCCAACAACAATACAATAGTTCACATTCAAAACAGAGTAATTGTCAAAAACAACACCGACAAAACACGTTACGAGCTATGGAAAGGAAGACCAACAAATGTGAAGCACTTCAGAGTTTTGGGAAGTAAATGTTATATCAAAAGAGAAAATAGAAGAATGGGAAAGTTTGACTCTCGTGTGGACAAAGGAGTACTTGTTGGTTACTCAAGTACAAGGAAAGCATACAAGTGTTACAAACTAAGATTGAACAAAGTTGTGGAATGCATCAACGAGAAAATTGATGAAACAGGCAAACCAGAATCAAAGGAAGAAGAAAATGAATCAATGAAACAACCCTTAGAAGAAGAAGCAAAGGATGAAAAAGAAGTAGAAGAGGAAGATGAAGAGAATATGACAGAAGCATAAGAGCAAGTTCAACAAGTGTCTCCAAAGACACCCAGTAAATGAGTACAAAAGAATCATCCTTCATAATAGATTATCGGAAACAAAGATGTAGGAGTTGAGACTAGAAGAAGAATCTATTCATCAGAACAAACACACCTAGCACTCTCATCTACAATTGAACCAAACTGTTTTGAAGAAGACAACAAGGATGAATTTTGGAAAAATGCCATGGATGAAGAATTGGATCAAATAGAGAAAAATGACACTTGGGAACTAGTTCCAAGACCAAAGAATAAGAATGTGATCGGCACAAAGTGGGTCTTCAGGAATAAAATTGATTGAAGATGGACAGGTTACAAGGAACAAAGATAGATTGCTATGTAAAGGATATGCATAGGTTGAAGGAATCGACTTTGAAGAGACATTTTCCCCAGTTGCCATAATGGAAGCAATCTGTTTGCTTTTAGCTTATGCATGCTCTAAAAATATTAAAGTGTATCAGATGGATGTAAAATCAGCTTTTATGAATGGTAAACTTGAAGAAGAAGTCTACATTGAACAACCAGAAGGATTTCAGTGGTCAGAGAACACATATAAGTATGGTCTAAAACATGCTCCTAGAGCATGGTACTCTAGACTGGATAAGTATCTATAGCAGGCATGGTGCAAAAAAGGAAGTGCATACAACAACCTCTACATCGAGGTAAGTCAAGGTAATATTTTATTAATTGAAGTATGTTGATGATATTATTTTTGGTAGTGATGATGACAGGTTAAGCCAGGAATTTGCAAACGATATGCAGAAGGAATTTGAAATGTCGTTACTTGGAGAACTATCCTTCTTTCTAGGACTTCAGATACATCAAAGAAACCAAGGAATTTTTATTTCTCAAACCATGTATATCAGAAAAATGCTAAAAAGGTTCATAATGGAAGATTGCAAACCAGTTATCACTCCTATGCGAACCAGTTGCAAGTTGAGCAAAGATGATGATTCAAAGTCTACAGATCAGAGGAAATACATGTCAATGATTGGAAACCTACTATATGTGACAACATCCAGACCAGATGCAATGCAGGCAGTTGGACAGGTGGCACGATTTCAAGAAGCACCAAAGGAATCACATGTATTAGCAGTGAAGAGGATTTTCGGATATCTCAAAGGAACAAAAGAGTTTGGTTTATGGTATCCAAAAGGAAAGGATCTATCACGTATTGCCTACACAGATGAAAATTGGGCAGGTTGTATTGATGACCAACGAAGCACCAGTGGAGCAATGTTCTACTTGGGTGAGTGTTTAGTATCATGGCTAAGAAAGAAACAATCATCAATATATTTATCTATAGCTGAGGCAGAGTGTATTGTAGCAACGTCATGTTGTACATAGGTTCTTTGGATGAAACAAACTCTGACAAATATACAGGTTGAGTATGATGAGCCCATTCCAATCTATTGTGATAATACAAGTGCCATCAGTATCTCAAAGAACCTCGTAATGCACTCCAAGACAAAGCACATTCCAATCAAGTATCACTTTCTACGGGAGCATGTTGCAGAAAAGAACATCAGAGTTGAGTATGTGGGCACAAAAGAATAAGCGACATACATATTTACAAAACCACTTCCATGGGAAGCCTTTGAATATCTTTTCCAGAGACTCGGAGTTATTTCTACTCCAAAATGAATTCTTATCTTATTTGTCTTAGATGTACACGGGGAAGCACCATAAAGAGGACAATTCAATCAGGGGGAGCATCCCCGGATGGGAATATACCTTTGCCATTGATGATAAAGGGGGAGAGATTCATCAGATGTAGAGGAAAAAGGCATGGTTCCAGGGGGAGAGATGGTCACACAGATGCAGAGGACAGAGGCATTTTTCTAGGGGGAGCATGAGTGATATGACTTCAATATTTCATGACATAATTTCAGTTTTGCATTAGAGTGTTGCCATCAATGCCAAAGGGGGAGATTGTTGATTAAGGTTGGTTGTCATTGATGTCAACCCTTGAAGAAATATCTGTAGCACAAAGGTTTGGGTAATGGAACCAAGTTTGTTTGATGTAAAGATGACTCATTATTGTCTTGTCATGGTTGATAAGAAGTACAGATGGATGAACTCCAAAGTGGTCCCCTTATGGTGAAAGCCCTCACGGGAAGACACTTTGCAGATTGAGTTATCCTATAAGTATGGTTAAGATAACCCATTCTTAATTGTGGAATAATGAAATGAAGGACAATTAATTTGTCAGTGAAACTATTCTATATGGATAGCGCTTGTCATGCCATTTCTAGTGGTATGTGGAACGTCACATAACTCCTCACGGTTAGAGAGTTATGACCATATGAAGTTGGAGAACCCTCATGAGTCTTATAGAATCCCCCAAGAGTCAAAGTGTTTGCAAAAGAAATTATTTTGAATGGGGGACTCCCTAAAATAAGGAAAGTGTAATGCTACATGAAGATAGAAATAAGAGGCAAATCTCACTCGTTAAGGACACACTTGTACATATTGTATATCTATTTTTTGTGTAAATCTTATTGTAAATACTTGTGGATACATCTTAAGTGGCGAACGTATGAGGTAGCATGAAGGGTTGACGACGAAATTCTCAGAATTACAATGAATACAAAAAAACCCTATTTTCTGAGGCATACATGGGTTGTCTGTGTATAGGGTGCATACAGTACACAGGTTTTCTTTGAATACGGTGTGTACGTACATGGGCTGGCAGTGTATAGGGTGAGTACATGTTTGTAAATCCATGAAAACTTGAACAGATGAAGATGCAGAGGTTCTAGATTTCGAGATCAAGTTCCTAGGAAGGTCTAAATGTTGGCATGTTTTACAGGCAGTGTATGCTTGTCATTGATGGCAAGTACAGCAGTGATGATGGCTTGAGTATAGGAAGGATGTGCCAGGTGGGCTCCAGAAGTCTTTTGGGAAGACGATGCAGAGCAAGCTCAACAATATCAGAGTATGCAGCGATGGATCTCATTGAGATTTCCCAATGAATGTCAGATCTGAGCCAGAGGTCCGACCGGCATTGAATCCAGGAGAACCTGCATGCTCTTTAATGAGCAAGGTGACATGCGAAACCTCAAAAAATCCAAAACAGGCACCTCAACGAAGACTCCATTTTGGAGTTTCAGTTACCGGGAGATGGAGAAGTCAAGAGTCGAGACTCTCCAACACAGGAGTCCCGAAGTCGTGAAATGCAAAACCCAAATCGTGAAATAGGCGCATCACTCGAATTTTTGGCTACCGGAGTTTCGGATACCGAGGGATAGAGATGTCATGGACTCTCATCATCAGGAGTCCCGAAATGATGAAATGTGAAATCCCAAAAACCTGAAATAGGCGCACCACTCGAAGTATTGAATACCAGGATTTCGGTTACCAAGAGATGGAGATGTCAGAGACTCACATCATCAAGAGTCCCGAAGTGTCGAAATGAGAAAACCCGAAACAAGCGCATCGCTTGGAGTGTTGGATACCGAGATTTTGGTTACTAGGAGATGCAGATGTCAGAGACTCACATCATCAGGAGTCCCGAAGTGTCGAAATGTGAAAACCTGAAACATGTGCATTGCTTGGAGTACTAGATACCAGGATTTCGGATACCAAGAGATGGAAATGACAAAGACTCTCATCATAAGGAGTCCCAAAGTTGCGAAACTCAAAGTCAAGAAATGATAAAGACTCTATATCAGAGTTTCAGATACCGGGAGTAGGAGGAGTCAAGAGTAAAGACTTTTCATCAAAGGAGTCCCGAAATTGCGAAACCTGAAGTCGCAAAATGTCACAGACAAGCTCTGTTTCAAAGTTTCAGGCACCGCGACATGGAGAGGCAAGAAACTTTACCATAGGAATACTGAAATGTCGATTCACTGAAATTAGAAACGCTGAAGTACTGGACCGTTGATCTGAATCCATTTCAGAGTTCTGGATACTGGGAGTTGAAGTATTGAAACACTTCACCACAGGAGTACCGAAATGTTGAAGTGTCGAAATGCAAAATTGCAAAATGCATTTTTCAACTAAGGATGAGGTCACAGCTATTGGTCACATCAGCAGAACATGGGGAAGGAGTTAGTGAAGACAATCTCCTTTTCAGAGTTTCGCGGGTCGAGAAATGGAGAGTACTAAAATCCTCCACCACGGTGATCCCGAAATGCCGAAGAGCAGAATGCCAAAATGAACAAAATATTTAGAGAATTTAATCCAACAGTGCAGATGAAACTGAATAAGATCGGAGGGCTACTGTAGCACTTCTCAATGTAACTGCTAGAAACCACTGATGGTTTCTGCCAGAGGACTCGAAGAGACTTCTATGTGATTTCCAGAGGAACTAAAGGGTCACAAGAAATCTTCCAGTAGGAGAAAAGACTATTCGTGGAGGCTATTGACAGTTGGAAGAGCGTTGGAGCCATTAACTACGACAAAGAGATTGAGATCGACTGCAACAGAAGATGAAGAATCTCAACTGCCTGTGATGTGAAGCAATTTGATCATGACACCTAGTGATGATGGAAAGATGGGATTAACAAACAGAGAAGCTGATGAGTTTCCATGATGAAGAGGTAGAGCACTCGACATGCAGAGGATGAAGAACCATTGCACACAGAGAATGCATAAGATGCACGGGGAGGATAAGAATGTGGAGAAAAGAAGAGATTGGTGTTGTTGTTGTGGCGAGTGATGCATGTGTGAAGAAGGAGGCAGAGTGCAACAGCTGAAATGGACAGAAGACAAAAGGTGCATTGAATGGGAATGGCGCACAGAGAACAAAAGGAAGAAGAACAGAAAGTGCAATGAATGCATGCAGGAAGACAGTGAGGCAGACAAAGCAGCGAAATCTTGCAAAACAGTGATGAGACTAGTAAGTTGATGTTGAACATTATATCACTGTAATAAGTTTCAGTAACACATATTCAAAAACCAAGGTGGTAGGTAGGTGCTAGGGAGGACTGGTGTCCTTAGAGGTTCAAGTGGGTGCTTGAACACAAGGAGTTGTAGCTTCCTTCTAGTTGGTGCTAGAGAAACCAGGGAGTTGGTGCTTCCTTCTAGTGGGTGCTAGAGAAAACAGAGAGTTGGTGCTCTCAACAAGTTGCAGCTTGCAAAAACAGAGGTTGTAGCCTCACAATGATTTGGTGCTCATATGTATGATAATGTAAAGAATGTAAGTAATACTTATCATATAAAGAAGAAGAGGTTTTTACCCTTTATGGGTTTCCTCGGGAAATATCTGTCTATGTGTATCTCATATATGTGACTGATGTTGAATGTGCCATTGCTTATTTCTCTGAATTATTGTGATTATCATTGAGTGCCTTGTAAATAATTTAAAAGAAGTATAATTGTTTAAGCACGGTAACAACTGATTCACCCCCCCTCTCAGTTTTCCAACACTAAAGTGCTCAGATACATCAGATCCATCCATTGGTTCAAAAGGTATGTCTTATTTCTATGAATAGTTGGATTTTGATGTATGCATGGGGAATGGAAATGGAGATTTGAGGATTCTCCCTAGAGAGACTAGTGGCTACATGGGATCTTCTTCATAAGAAATATAATGTTGGTATATGTATCATTGATACTTCTTGTGAGGCACATCTTGTATTTCTTGGCATATGGCTAAGGGTTTTATGGTACATGTTTGAGAGTTTGTATTTGTGTAGTGGTTGATGTATTGAGAGGATAAATATCAAAAAGGGTTTGATGACTAAGATCGTGTGAGGGATATTATACATGTTCATGATTACACACACCTATATGGCACATGACTAGAGAGAGAAATGTTTTCTTTGAGTAAAGGTTATGTATGAGGATGCATGCACGGGGTACAATTACAGTCTGGTTACAGTGACAGGTTACAGATCTATTTGAAAGAAGTTATAGAGGGTCAGAAGTCTTCAAGAGAAAGGAAACCTTAGTTTTCAGAAGGAATACACAGGCTACATAACAGTTTGGTAGCATACATACGCTGGCTAAATAAAAGATAGGACACATACATACGTGGGCTGCAACACTACAGGTCACGTACCTGTTGTATTTTTGTTGATACATGTTCAGTTCATGTACAAATTATTTACATGGCAGTTTTACAGGTTGGATATAGGTCAGTGGTACAAATTGATACCATGTACAATGGTATAGCTCACAGTGATAGTGTGACAGTGGTTCCATCATTCTACTTTTACTTAAGGGCGATTGGACAGGGCAAGGAAAAGTGGTTGTAGCCACCTTCTGGTTGTAGCCGGAGAACATAGGGGGTTGTAGCCTCCTTCTGGTTGTAGCCAAAGAATTGGGGAGTTGGAGATTCCCTCAGGTTGTAGCCTGAGAAACTAGGGGGTTGGAGCCTCCTTCTAGTTGCAGTTGGAAAACAAAGGAAGTTGGTGCTTCCAATGAATGTAATTCTTCAAGACATATAAGAAAAATCATTATGTGGTTTTCTCCTGCTTTGGGTTTCCACGTAAAACACTGGTGTACTGTGTATGTGTATGATTGTTCATTTTTTATTTCTCATTATTGGATGATAATTCTACATTGATATAACACTTGGATTATTTGGTTAAAAAGGATAATAATTTCTCTATTACTGATTCACCCCCCCTCTTAGTAATCCAACAAATACAAGTTCCAAGGAATCACAGTCGGTTCCCCTGAGATCATCAGTTCCCATCGAATGGAAAAGCTCATAAAAAAAGGTCATTCCAGCATCGACATTTCCCAACTCCATGTTATTCAAGCCATTGAGACACATTTGGTGCATCATGACCTCCAATGTATCATCTCCAAACACCAAGCTATTTTTTCCAACCCCAAGGACTTCCTCCTTATCGTGGTGTGTATGATCATTCCATTCCTCTCATCCCATGCAGTCTTTCACCCAATGTCCTCCCTTATCATCATCCATTTGCCCAAAAGAATGAAATTGATAAAAAAAATTCAAGAATTGCTTGCCATAGGTGTTATTTTCCCTAGTACCAACTGTTATCGAATAAATCGATAGGTGCGGACACTAACAGATCTCCCTAGATCCACCTGGATCTAGAACAAAACAGGATAGGGCACGACTCTTTCTCTAAGTTGTAGTCATTGAATCTACTACTAAGAAGGAATGAGTGACATACCTTTATATCGCTTCCTTAGGTCTCTGTTTTTCCCTCTTCGCTCTGGTGCTCTTGTGAAATCAGGTCCAAGACAACAAAAACCAATCAAAGTGAAGATAACAAAGTATATCCAATGTCAACCTATGCATATGATCAAGGAGTTATGCAATAATATAAGAGTGATTTTATGGGAAAGGCACATGTTGTTTTATTATATTAAATGAAAGTAGAAGATACAACTAGATCGCCTTAATGTCACAAGCTTCCTTTCAGTGACCCTTGGTTCCAACACACACACTTGCTCTACATTTGCATGAAGAAGACCCAATACAACTTGATAGACCGAATAGAGTCTTCAAGATTCTGTCCAAACAAAATTCTTCACACAAATCTTTCACCAATTCCTCATTCAATCTTGCTTAACCTTTTCCATGAGAAACCTTTCAATATATAGGAGAAGGAGAGATGGTTAAATGGATGAGGATGATCCCGCTAAATCCGAGAAGTCAGTAGGATGCCAACCATGCGAATGCCAACTCATTTTCTATAAGATTCCCTTCTAGAACCTTCGTGACCTCTTCTATTTTCCAAGCTTTGAAACAGGTTTGCACCCTACCTATAGAGCAGACTGCGAACAGTTCGCACCCTAAGTTTGGGTTACCTGTGAGAATGAAGGATTTTCGCATTCTGTAATATAGGCAGCCTACAAACTCATCTTAAAAATGTGTTTTTTGGAAGAAGACAACAGTCACTTTTCTCAAGCAAAAGTCCTTGTGGGAGCCTGAATACATCACTTGTAGAGACATCACCAGAGTGACCAAAATCATGTGTAATAGAATTCCCCCCAAAGTATGAGGCTGGAACTTGGGACAACCAAAATACTTTGTAAAATGTGTGTGTGTGTCAGAAACAAGGAGCGCACCTAATTGGAAACCTGTAAACAGCCAAGCATCTGCAGAATATAATACCAGTTTTGAGGTAGGCATTCCCATGCTCAGATCACAAATGAATGGAATCATAAACGTAGGTCATGGCCACCAATCATACACCATGGATCCATGTTGTCAAAATGCTACATAGCCACCAGGAATACACTGTGTATCTATGTGAGAAGACTTGAATTAAGACAACATAGCCACATGACATACAAAGTGGATCTATGTGCTGATACAAATCATACATACTCCATCACAGCCTGGATCAAAAATATGTGACCCAGGGTCTTCAATCCCATCACCTGAAAGTATGAATCTAGCCATGTGATTACATGTGCTAAAGTCAAACATGGTAGAAACCACCTGATTACCGGTCATTGATGAAAACCGTTAACAAGTGTGAGGGAGATCACCATTTATGTCAATGACTCCCAAGGTATTGAAGTACAATCCGAACGAATGTGAATGAATGAGATGAAGTCGAGCACGCGGTGGAATATCTCGATCAGGGATCAATGATGTGAAACCCGAAAGCGAAGAGACCTGCCATTAAGGCATGCAGGTTCCAAGGTACTAAATGATTTCTTAGTCTCATTTCCAGATAATGAGTTGGAGTCGATGGAACAAGACTCGTCACAGGAGGGCCTTGATGTATCCCCCATCAATGACATGAAATAAGTAACAGATTTTGAGGATAAAACAAAGTATGAATAAGGTTCGAAACAAACACAAGGAAGGCCGACATTGTAAGAATGGACAACTGCAGATGGTCGACTCAATAGAGGGCTCATGTGAACTTCTCTTGAACATATGAATGACACGACCAAGGACTTGGCAGCACTGACTCAAAGACGACCCAAGATATGACCTTGTAGAAAGTTGAACGAGAGACAAATGGATTTCCCAACTCGGATTCAAATGATGAATAGGGTGTTAGAAAACTAGGACCGCGGAGCAATAAAATAAAACAAATGCAGAAAAAAAACACAGAAGACACATAATACAAGAGAGACACAGATTTACGTGGTTCACCCAGTGTGGGCTACGTCCACCAGAGAAATTGCCAGGTCCTTCCTTTATTATTATCCAGCAAATGAAGGGATACAACCTACAGCAAAACCCGTTGTAACTTCCTCTTCTTTCTCTCACAGTCTCCTCTCTCAGAATACAATATTCACCATCCATCATAGCCACGATACATTTCCCTCATAAAAGAGGGTTGCCTTCTAGGGAAAAAAACCCTAACATAATCTCTACCGTTAGATCTGCAATCTTATAATGAACGGTCCAGATTTACAATGAAATTACATATAATTTTACAATGCAATTTTTTCTTCGGGGGCTTCGCCCCCGAACCCCCACTGGGGGCTCGCTTGCCCCCAGCCGGGGGGATGGACCCCCCGGACCCCGCAGAGGGGGTACCCCCCCTGTGCACTCCCCCGAATGGAAGAGTGTACATACTTCTGGGGTGTAAATACTTCATGGGGTATAAACACTGCTGAAAGCAAGGACCTCTGAATCAGGAAGATAATCAGGCTCCACAACCAATAATCTCCCACTTGGAGACTGATCTCAACAACTCCACCGCTGCTGTATATGCTGGACTCTAAACCTTCTTGGACCTGGAAAATTTCTCATCTTCATCTTCATTCTTGAAGACCAACTGAAACTGAGCAAGAACTCAGTTTCTCCCTGGTTACTCCCTTTGTTAACATGTCTGCAGG
>JASDQU010308204.1:106682-172411 GCA_032191745.1 Picea mariana
CATCATAGCCGTGATACATTTCCCTCATAAAAGAGGGTTGCCTTCTAGGGAAAAAAACCCTAACATAATCTCTACCATTAGATCTGCGACCTTATAATGAACGGTCCAGATTTACAATGAAATTACATATAATTTTACAAGGCAATTTTTGCTTCGGGGGCTTCGCCCCTGAACCCCCGCTGGGGGCCCGCTTGCCCCCAGACCCCCCAGCCAGGGGGATGGACCCCCTGGACCCTGCAGAGGGGGTACCCCCCCTCTGCACTCCCCCGCATGGAAGAGTGTACATACTTCTGGGCTGTAAATACTTCATGGGGTATAAACATGGCTGAAAGCAAGGACCTCTGAATCAGGAAGATAATCAGGCTCCACAACCAACATAGGGGGTGTCATGTTCAAGAGAGACACTTACTTCCATTAATATGAATACGAAAACACATCCCTTTCCAAAATTTCCCCCACCATTTATGGTGAGTACCTCTTTATTTTTACACAAGATTGAGAAGGACAACATATGCTTGTTTATGTAAGCTCATCCTTGGGATGAGTCCCTTGAAGTATATTTAACGAACCCTAGGAAGGAGTGGTTCGGTCCCATTGCGGGTATTTCAATGTTTGTTTAACGAGTCCAAGGATAGAAAACTCGGGGGTTTTTCATGTTTTGAGAGTCTGAAAAACACTTAAAGAGAACTCTCCCAGTTCCTTTTTAGTAAAAGAGTTCGACGAGACCGAAAAAGTGATAAACTATTTCCCGTCGAACGTTTTCTTCAAATACTTTAACGAGCGTGAAAAGAACAAGATCACTCGACAATCTTTTCATTTTTATGGAGTGTGAAAAGAGCTTAAAGGATACTCCTTTATGTTCGTTGTTTTCGTGTTATTATGATGAGTATGAAAAGATGAGAAAAAGTATACTTGGTTACGTTCTCATATATTTTTGAGTGTGAGAATGAGTGAAGACTGATCTCGGGGTTTTTTCTAAAAAACCCTAAAAAAGTAGTCATACATGCGATAAAAGAAAAAACACCCGTACCCCCTCGTTCAGACTTCGAAGTTATGATATCTGCGAAAAAACACACTCACAAGGATATTAGGGTATTAGGTTTTATAGACAAAGTAATAAAAATAATATAAAAAATAAAAATAAAAATAGTAAAAAGTGAATAAATATGGGTAAAAAGGGCTTTTTACCATTTCATTGTGATTTTGCCAAAAACTTGTCCAACATACCTCATTTTCCCCCAAATTTCTTTGCTCGATTGCGGGAGGCATAAGCGATCATTCGGCGAACCGTTTCAGCTAATGAGGTAATCTCTTGATTCTCTAACTTTTCCATGGTTTATTTTTGGTTTTTATTGGCAATTTTTTGGGTTTTGAGTCCATTTTAGGGTCGGAACATGTGCCCAAGCATTCTCATAGGTGGTCCATGCGGGACCTGTGAGAATCTAAGATTCTCGCAGGTGGCCTTCAGGGCACCTGTGAGAGTCTCGCACTGTGCAAAAGGCTCACCTGCGGGGGCCGAAAAATGGATTTTAAAGTAAGGTTTTGCTCAATAAAAATTATGCAAGAGTTTAAAACAAGTTGTTGACTACCCTCTCATGGCTCTTTTGCAGGTGTTTGACCATCACAATGTTGGAATGGAGAGAAAGAGAACATGAGGAGGATGATTCCATTGTCAAGAATGACTAGGGTACAGTCGCTGCCCTCCGGGACTGTGGGCTCTTGAAATTTTTCAGGATTCTGGGCATGAGAGCCCAACTCAGGTTGTTGGAATACCCAGTCCACATGTGGGATGTGGATCAATAGTTATTTCACATGGGAGTCCATACATTGACACTAGATATCGAGGATATCTATTTTCTAACAGGGTTGTCATGGCGTGGATACCATGCTACTTTGACTGGAGGTAGAGGCGGCAGACTCCATATGAGTGAGTATTGTCACCAGTATTATGTTCTTGAGGTAGAGAGAAGAAAGGGTAAGGTTTCCATTTGGGGGGTCCAATATCTGACCCTACGAACTATCTTGTTTACTATTGCATGCATGGCTGGGAGCGTGGCTCTGCACATGGATCTCCAGAGCTATTTCCAATACGCCTTAGAGTGCACAGAGCCTCGGGTCTTCAACTGGTTGGATGTAGTTCTCTGCAGTATGAAGAGACAATTGATGAAGTGCAAAAAGGGTGACTTGAAGTAGTTTGGGTACAGATCACTTTTGGTGTCGTTCTTCCTCGAGAGGGTCCCACTGCTGCGACTACAGGTTTATTGGGTTTTACCGGCCCCACAAGATCCGAGGATGCTGAGGTGGTGCAACCTCATGGCTCGACACATATCAAGGCCTATAATAAAGTATAATGATTCATTTTTTGATTGGTTGAGGCCCCAGATGTTGATGATCGACGACTACACATATGTTGGTTTGGATTTCTGAGGGGATCCAAATTTGGCCCTACCTGAGGATACTCAGTGGGGTGACTTAGGTAAGAAGTACACATTTTGTTCTTTTTAAATGTTTTTGCAAATTTTATCATATGAAATGTTTTTATGTTTATCCAAGAACTAATCAAAAAAAATATTTTTGATGACACAAATGTGGGGCCATATCGACCTCCAAGAACGTCTCCCATTCAACGGAGAGGAGAAGTGGCTCCAGTGGCGAGATGGGATGCCGAAGACTATGAGGTAGTGGAATAGAACTTGGAGGGGTTGACCGCAGACGTCCCAAATATTGCTATTGGGGAGATCTCGATACGTTACCAGCGCCATATTGTGGGTGTGTCCGAGTCTCTTAGTCGAATGCTCTGTAGAGTAGCCTGAGAATTTGTGTGTTATCGTGAGCATCATCCATGACGCTACTTTGTAGAAGCTATCGGATTCATATTTTGAGATTTTGATCCTTGGACAAAAACTTTTTGTAAAAACTTTTGATCGTTATATACATATATACGGCTTCTATCGGTTTATTTTGTGTTGTGTTATACATGTGATGTGTGATTGGTTTATAAATGCCCCAAATGTCTATCTAACACATAGTTAGCTAATGCATCAGTCAATGTATTTAGACATCTAGGAATGTGTTGATATTTGATATAATCAAAATAACGTTCCAAGAGGCGAATTCGTAAATATACCCGTAATAAAGTAGGACTTTGGATAGCATAGACGTTACTTAACTGTAGTACTACTAGCTGCGAATTGAGTCGTATAACCAGGTTGCAGATATCAAGAGAAATAGAATCAATCAACAATTTGATGACGGCACTATATTCTGCAATATTATTGTTCACACGACCGAGGCACACACCTCGTAGACTGATAAGTTCATTTGCAGGGGTGTAAATTGCCCATGCAGCAGAAGAAAGGTTCTGAGTACTATGGCTAGCACCATCGACGAAGCCAATGTGGGGTGGCAAAGACTCCGACATCTAGAAACCAAGCACAACGCAAGATAAGTGGTCGAGGGCAGAGACCAAAAAACGAAAAAGCATGCTTAAAGTAAAAAGTATGATACAATAAAATACAAGCACTCATGCATAGGTGATCTTAAGCATAGTACTTCTTTAAGTACAACCCATTTTTGGGTTCACTCATAGGGATATTTTCGTAGTCCACTAACTCGTAAGCTCCTTTCTCCAAAACTCGTCTGACGATATAAGGACCTCGCCACATAGCTTCAAATTTTCCATCTCCTAGCATATCCCGATCTTATTCGTAAAGGAGAACCAGATCGCCTTCGAACAAAACGCGTGGCTTGGCATGTTTGTCGTATTAGGCTTTGACGCATTTCTTCTGGGCTTCTATAACTAGGGTGGCATCGCGACGGGTTTCATCTAATTGCATGAGATACAACAGACATTCTTCTTCGATAGAAGTGTTTGGGAGAAGTTCGACGACTAGTTTTAGGGAGGGTATCTCACATTCAATCATCAAGATGGATTCTAGACCATAGACTAACTGGAATGGTGTAAACCCAATAGCAGACTTAACGGATGTCTGGTAAGTCCACAATGCTGAAAACAACATCGTGTGCCAACTCATTTTGTAAATCCCTATCATTCGTCGAAGCATCGTAATCAGTATTTTGTTTATTGCTTCAACTTGGTCGTTGTCTTGTGGGTAATAAGGTGTTGATTTGTCATGGAGAAGACCCAACTTTTTAGTGAGTTTGGACATCATGAAGTTTCTAAAGTGGCTACCATGGTCAGTAACGATAGCTTGAGGAACACCAAATCAAGCAATGATGTGATTGAATATAAATAATGTTGCAGTCCTTCCGGTATTGTCGAATGTTGGCATCACCTCGACCCATTTCATAAAATAATCTATGGCTATAATAATGTATCCGTGCCCCCAGCCAATTGAGGGTGACATTTCATGAAATCGATACCCCATTTTGCAAAAGGACCAACGAAGACCACAGGGTGTAGAGGAGTAGGGTGAGATCATATTTTATTGTTGTAGGTTTGGCAAGTGTGGCATTTTTGGATGGAAATTATACAATCATTGAATAAAGAAGGCCAAAAATACCCTGCTCATAAGATCTTCTGGGCAGTAGAATACCCAGACATGTGACCACCACAGGCTCCAGAATGGCAGTCATTTAGGGCTTTCTCGGCTTCGTCAAATGTGAGGCAGCGTCGAAAAATGGAGTCAATCCCACGACGATAAAGAGTATCACCGAGGATAATATACTAACGGGCTTGGTAGCGTATTTGACGGCGGTCAATGTTAGACAAATTGGGCTAGAAATTCTGGGTTTGGAGATATATGATGATATCTCCATACCAAAGGTCATCGGAACAAATTAGGAAAAGGGATTCATCGAGTAATGAATCTGCTACTACATTTTCTGTCTCAGAGCAGGGAAGGTCGCATATCAACTTGGTAAACACCAAGGATTTCTTGGACTTAGCGCATTTGAATTCTAAGTCAAACTCCTGGAGTATTACGATCCATTTGGAGTATTTTCCCCCTAGAAATTGGCATGTAATAATGTGTTGCATAGGGTTGCAGTTAGAAATTACCGTAGTCTTGTGAGAAAGGATATAGTGTCGAAAACGTTGAATAGCTTGGACGGCTACCAAGGCCAGTTTTTCAACATGTAAATGCATGGTTTCAATAGTCGTGAGACTCCGACTCAAGTAATAGATGACATGTTCGTCATGACAATCATCCTCCTGGACAAGAACCATAGCGATGGTATAGTCCGAGGCTGCGAGGTAGAGGAAATAATCCTGACTGTAATCCAGTGGGGAGAGTAGTGGGGTACGTGTCAACGACAGTTTCAAAGATTTGAAATCTTTTTTGGCAGTGGTATCCCATATGAACTTAGAACCTTTCTTGAGTAGTTGCGTAAATCCAAGAGTTAGCTCAGCATAGTTCGGGATGAAACAACGGAGAGAGTTTGCCTTCCCTTGCAAACCTTGTAACTGACGAAGTGAGGAAGGAGGAGGAATATTGAGAATCACCTCAACCTTCAAAGGATCTACCTTGATCCCTTGACGTGAAACAATAAATCCTAGAAGTCGATCGGATTCTACGCAAAAAACACATTTGTGGGGATTCAAGCATATGTGGTAAAACTGACATCAAAGGAAAATGGCGTGGAGGTGTATTGGATGATCTACATGGCACATCGAATGAGAGAGTAAGTCATCGAGATAGGGTAGCACAATGTGCTTTATATCATGAAAGGTGTAAGACATAGCACGTTGAAAAGTTGTGCCGGCATTCTTTAAACAGAATGGAAGTTTTCGGTAGGCGAAAGTTCCCCAAGGACAAATAAAAGAGGTCTTGTATTGTTCCACGAGAACGATATTGATTTGATTATATCCAGAGAAACCATCCATCAGAGAGAAGATTTCACTTTCAGCACAATCGTCGACGATCTGGTCAACCAAGGGGGTAGGAAAGTTGTCTTTAGGACAAGATTTTTTAATGTCCCTATAATCAACACACACGCGGATTGTGCCTTGTTTCTTGTCAATCGAAATAAGATTGGAAACCCAGTCAGTTAGAGCCACAAGGTAAATAAATCCATCTTTGAGAAGTTTCTCAACTTCAAGCATGATAGCGGCTGGTTTACGTGGGTGGACCGGACGAAGTCATTGACGGACGGGTTTAGCGCCTGGGTATGTCTTAATCTCATGTACCACAATGTCGGGGTCAATCCCGGCATTTCTTCATAGCTCCATGCAAAGACGTCATGAAATTATTGGAAAAGAGACTTGTAGGTGACAACTTCATCATGTGAACATGAAGCTCCAATATGTTGATTTTTGACAACTCCGGGTTTGATGGATATGTCGAGGGGGATGGTGGGTGAGATATTACTTAAGTTCCCTTCATAGAACATGTCGTGTGTAGACTCGGTAATGGTAGAAATGATGACAACGGTCAACAGGGTTGGGAGTCGTTTGTAACCCTCAATGGTGTGTTGTTCCAGGAAGAGGATGGAACAACGATGTCCATCGTCCTAAGGAGTATCTTCCACGGACATAACAGACATAATCATGTAGTCTATAGGAAAAATGACACGGAATGGATCCGGAGATAAATCACCAAGAGATGGGGTTGTTGATTGAATGGCTTGATAAGCAAATTCGACTGGACTCAAAGGCATTTCTTCACCATAACGAAGATGATCGTCGGGGTTGGGTACCATCCACAAGTTGTAAGATGCAGGGGTTCTATGAACAGAGGTGGAGATCATGTTGATCGAGGCAACAAACGGATGTGAAACATCAGGTGGTGGAATGGGGAAAGTACCCATCAAAGAGGAATCTTTAAGAAGACCCACACCGACGTTCTCATATCTAGGGGGGGGGGGGGTTTGCAATAAAAGGTACGTTGCCGGTATGTGCGTCAGAGTGAAAGAAGGCCAATTGGTCTACAATAACTACTTTTCCTTGATGTGGTAAATGCACGACATGGAAAAGAGTGGACACAATTTCACGCATGGAATCGATCCAGCTACGGCCAAGTAGAAGGTTGTAATTGAGGGGAGCGTCAAAGACCTCCACTTCAACATTGATCGTTTTGACTTCTAACATAATAGGCAATGAAGGGAGGACATCGTAAGGCTTAAAACCAGAGCCATTAAAGGCTTTGAGCGTGTTGTGGGATTCAGTCAAAGGAGGAGAGTCGATGGCTTTCCAGCAGGTAATAGACATGACACACATTGAGGTACCCTCATCAATAACTATTCTACAAATGTTTTTGTCAGAGACAATAACTTGTATTTGGAATGTGAGTTGAGGGGGTAACCTTGGAATGTGATCTTCCAAGTCAAAAATTATTAAATTCATATCCGTAGGGTAGATTCCACCAACAGCTTTCAACAGTGCCTTCCGTTGTATAGGACAACTCTGAAGGACTTAGAGGGTTGACATCGCGGATGGTGCTTGAGCCAGATCTTCGACAATACTGTAGTTCTGGGTAGATCTTCGACAATAATGGGGGCTTGGATAGCCGTTGTAATCCCGGTGTGAGGACTCATAGTATCTGGGACCATTGTGTAAAGGGCGGTTTGTAGAGGTATAGTCAAGATGTGGTTAGCTAGTGGAGCGTCTATACCAGGAAAATAATAGGGAGTAGTAAAAGGTATTGCATCTGGATCAGATGTTTCGGGCAGCTCAAGTGTGACAGTGATATCAATGCCTGCTCCTGAGCCAAAGAGATCCCGTCTAAAAATGCCAGTAGTCCAAAAAGGATCTTGACCCTCGGGTCCTATGAAAGGTCCAATTGGTAATCCAGAAGACTGAACAACTATATCTCTGGAAGAATTCACTCGAACAATACGTCTCTTGGAGTCGGGAGGAAGTCAAAATTCCTCTCGAGAATTGGTAATACGGAACCGTTCTAAAGAGTTAGTTCTTTCCACTGGTGGAGTGGCAACGTATTGGACTTCACTTTGTTGAGGAGAGCCCTCTGGTGAGTTGGTAGGAAAGGGTTGAGAACCTTCTAGATCTTCTGGGGGTAGGCCTTGCATTCTATGTGAACGGCGTGGAGGGTCAATTGTGATCAAATTAGAATTTTACAAAATAAATTCTATGGACAACTTGGGTAAACAAACAGCATGTGCTAATAAAATCTAGGAAGCAAAACCAAAAAAACAAGACCTTCTAATTCTGAAGTCACTTGTTGGTGATGAAATCCAATGTCACAACAACGAGACAAGAAGGGGCTGGGCCAGGGTGGAAAAGTTACGTTGACGACCTGCTTAACGGAATTACACCCTGGTGCAAGCTCCCACACACAATCGTGGGTATACCCTCCAAAGAGCCCGAGTGATTCTGGCTAACGTCGATTCCAGGTACCGTGAAGAGTTACCCCTTCATAGTCACCTTATGTAAGACCCTAAGAAGATAGGCTACTAAGGTTACCACCAACAACAATAATGCATGGGGGAACAGTCGACAATCTGATCCACATGCAAGGGCAGGGTATCTAGCATGAAATCATCTTGATAAGCTTCCACTCATCATTGTGGGTATACCTTCAAGTGACCCTTGTAATACGTGAAATCTCTACACCAATATCAACAAAGCAGGGTGAGTAACTCTATCAATCTCAATGTGACCTCAGGTTTGACCCTTGTGTGAGAAGGGCTTCCCAGGACAAAATGTTGCAAATGGAATTTGACACTCCTTATCACAAGATACTATTGTGTATTTTGTGCTTTGGAGAGTGTGTCTCACTACCTATTCCAAATCTCTATCCTAGCTAATGTTGGTGTAAAAGAGCCCTAGAAAAAGTTACTAATTGAATTTTAAAATTGCGCAATATTATTAAAGGTTGTTGTTACTCAAAAGGAGATGGAAATGAAACCAATGTTGTGTGAGACTCTGACCCAACAATGCGTAAATAGGGATGAATGATACAAATTTTGTTCAATGAATCCTATTTACAGGAGGGAAAGAGGAGTTTTCTGGAACAATGTGAACTACGATGTATGATCTTCTCTGAAATGTGATATCAAACAATCATGAACAATGCAAATTCCCTATTCGTTTTCTTTCAATACTGGAATGCCCATATTTTTCGAATAAAAAGTTGCTTAAAAAAAATAAAATGTCTTTAATTATTTATTAGAAACCAAGCATCAGGGATGGAACTAATAAAAAGTAAGCAACCAACGAAAATAAAATACACAACAAACACCCAAATCGATCTTTCAATGAAAATAAAAATAACAAACTGACAAGACCAATCTCTTCAAATGCACATGGGTAACAATTTTCCAAGTAATAAGCAATTGAAAAGGACCATTAATCTCAACTTTTAATCCAATCAAAGGCTCCCAACCAAACAAGCACTCGGATTTCAGAATCGGAGATTATACCCTTGTTAAGAAAAGGTTAAGAGGTAAAAATTGAGAAAAAATGATCAAGAAGAGCTTTCAATTTCTGAAAACTAATCATTCATGAGATTTGAAGGCAAGAAAAATTCAATCACTGGCCAGAGAAGTTCTTTCCAGACACACCAGCCAGCCTGGGCATCTGAAGACACAAAAGACTTAATCCAAAAATTTTACAAGTGAGTTCGCAGTCTAACAGTGGGGTACAGTGCAAGAATTAAGGATTCTCGCAGGCTAGACATAGGCAGGTTGCGAGAAGTTCACACTGAACTGAACACTAGGGTGCGAACCTCAGTTATTCTCACAGGCTACAGAAAGGTCTAGTGCGAGAAGGTTTGTAATCAAGCAAATTTTGGAAAAATGACAGGACTTTTGAGGGAACTTCTAGATCCAGGGAGTCTATGAGGGTCTCCTCAAGACTCAGAGATTGATTGGGAATGAAAAAGGGTAGGTCAAGAGAAAATAGCCAAGAAAAAACCACCAAAATGGGTTGTATCCCCAGTGGAGTCGCCAATGTTGTTATCGGATAAATTGGTAGGTGCAGACACTAACAGATCTCCCTAGATCCACCTAGATCTAGAACAAAACAGGACAGGACACGACTCTTTCTCTAAGTTGCAGTCATTGAATCTACTACTAAGAAGGAATGAGTGACATACCTTTATATCACTTCCTTAGGTCTTTTTTGTTCCCGCTTCACTCCGGTGCTCTTGTGAAATCAAGTCCAAGACAACACAAACCAACCAAAATGAAGATAGCAAAGTATATTCAATGTCAACCTATGCATATGATCAAGGATTTATGCAATAAAATAAGAGTGATTTTATGGGAAAGGGACATGCTACTGTATTATATTAAATGAAAGTAGAAGATACAACCAGATCGCCTTGATGTCACAAGCTTCCTTTCAGTGACCCTTGGTTCCAACACACACACTTGCTCTACATTTGCATGAAGAAGACCCAATACAACTTGATAGACCGAATAGAGTCTTCAAGCTTCTGTCCAAACAGAATTCTTCACACAATTCTTTCACCAATTCTTCATTCAATCTTGCTTAACCTTTTCCATGAGAAACCTTTCAATATATAGGAGAAGGAGAGATGGTTAAATGGATGAGGATGATCCCACTAAATCTGGGAAGTCAGTAGGATGCCAACCATGTGAATGCCAACTCATTTTCTAGAAGATTCCCTTCTAGAACCTTCGTGACCTCTTCTCTTTTCCAAGCTTCGAAATAGTTTCGCACCCTACCTATAGAGCAGACTGCGAACAGTTCACACCCTAAGTTTGGGTTGCCTGCGAGAATGAAGGATTTTCACACCCTGTAATATAGGCAGCCTGTGAACTCATCTTAAAAATGTGTTTTTTGGAAGAAGACATCAGTCACTTTTCTCAGGAAAAAATTCCTTGTGGGAGCTTGAATACATCACTTGTAGAGACATCACCAGAGTGACCAAAATCATGTGTAACACCAACCCCTATTCCTCTCTAGTGGTCATGGTACTCAAGAAAGAAGGTACTTAGTGCATGTTTCCATACTTTTACGCCCTCAATAATCTCACCATCAAAGACAAATTTCCCATTCCTGTCATTGATGATATCTTGGATGAATTGAGTGGTGCCTAGTACTTTACTAAACTTGATCTCCGATCCAAATACCACCAGATCTGCATGAAGGAATAAGACATTCCCAAGACTGCTTTTCACACTCATGAGGGTCACTATGAGTTCGTGTTCATGCCATTTGTCCTTTGTAATGCCCCATCAACTTTCCAAAGTATCATGAATTATGTCTTTCGTCCTTTTCTCTGTCATTTTGTCTTAGTTTTCTTTGATGATATTCATGTGGATAAATTTATTCATCTACTCTCTAAGCATCAACTTTTCCTCAAAAAATATAAATCTGCTTTTGGAGGATTGAAAGTCAATTACTTGGGTCATATTGTTGGCAAGGCAGGTGTCAGGGTGGATCATAAGAATATTGAAGCTATGTAGGATTGGCCTCGCCCCAAGAATCTCAAAATCTAGTGTGCTTTTCTGGGTTTTACAAGATATTATTGCAAGTTTGTTAAGAATTATGGAAAGATTGTGACACCTCTCACTGTTCTTCTTAAAAATAATTATTTCATTTGGACTCCAACAATTGATCAAGCATTTTAAGCCTTAAAAGCGGCTCAGTACACCACTCCTGTCCTGACACTTCCTGACTTCACAGAGACCTTTGTCTTGGAATGTGATGCTTCTAGGAGAGTAATTGGAGCAGTCCCTATTCAAGATGGGTGACCTTTGGCCTTTACCATCAAACAACTATTAGAGAGACATTTGGGACAATCAATCTATGAAAAGGAAATGCTGGCTATATCTGGATGCAGTAGATCTATGGAGCCCTTATCTATTTGGGAAATGTTTCCAAATTAATACATATCATTAGAGCCTCGAGTATTGTCTGGAGCAACATCCTTCATCCCAGAGCAACAAAAATGGGTAACTAAATTACTTGGATATGATTATGAGATCATATAAAAGAAAGGAAAATGTGGTTTTTGATGCTTTTTCCCAAAAATATGAAGATGAAGGGTCTCTTTTTTCCCTTTCCTTCATTGTACCAGAATGGCTCCAAGCGGTTCTCTAGGAATGGATACAACATCCCAAAATTTCACGTTTGATCCAAAAATTGCAAGCCAATGCTCCTGTTTCCCTAGGATACTCTTGGCATAACGATGAGATTCACCACAAAATCTGTCTGTATTTAAGTCAATAGTCACAACTTAAATCTAGGGTACTTTCTGATCTTCATGCTACACCCTCAACTGGGCACTCAAGGTTTACCAAAACCTATGAACGGGTCAAACGCTCTTTTTTTCTAGGATGGTATGAAATAGGATGTTTACACTTTTGTAGCAGAATTTGATGTGTGTCAATGAAACAAGGGAGAAAAAATCAAAACACCTAGCACACTCCAACCACTTCCAATTCCACCCATTATTTGGAGGGATATCTCTATCGATTTCATTGTTGGCTCACCTAAATCAGGCAATAAGTTCGTCATCATGGTGGTAGTTGATCGAATTTCCAAGTATGCTCATTTATGTTCTCTTCAACACCCATTTACTACCTCCGCAATGGCTCAACTTTCCATGGATCATGTCTTCAAGCTTCACGACATGCCTCATTCTATTGTTTCTGATAGAGATCCCACTTTCACCAACAATTTTCGGCAAGAACTGTTTAGGCTACAGGGCACCCAGTTGCATCTCAACACTGCCTATCATTCCCAGACTAATGGTCAAACTGAAGTTGTCAACAAATGTTTGGAAACATATTTGAGGTGTTTTGCATCTAAAAGACAGAATCAGTGGGCTCAATGGTTACCTTTAGCTGAATGATGGTACAACACTTTTTACCATACAACTATTTGCATGACTCCTTTTGAAGTATTATATGGACAGAATCCACCTTCAGTTATTTCATACATGCCCGATGTCTCAAAGTTCCAGGTGGTTGACCAAACTCTTACATTTTATGTGGTTATTCTACGTACCCTCAAAGAGAATTCGGTCATGGCTCAGAATCGCATGAAGCAACAAGTAGACCAAGGTCTCTCTGAACGTCAATTTGTTGAAGGGGACCAGGTGTTTCATCGATTGCAATCTTATAAGTAGACTTCACTCAAGGCTGACGATTTTCAGAAAATGGCGCCCAAATTTTATGGTCCTTATACAGTTCTCAAGCACGTGGGATAGGTGGCCTATCAGTTAGCATTGCTCGATCATTCCAAGATCCATCCTATTTTTCATGTCTCCTGCTTGAAGAAGGTGATTGGAACTAAGTGCCAAACTCAAACCAGTATTCCTAAGTTGAATGAAGAAGGCTCCATCTGGTTGTAGCCACAAGTAGTCTTGGACCAACGTGAGTGTCATCTATGCCAATGCACCATCAAGGAAGTGTTAGTTCAGTGGAAAGATACAACTCCAGCCAATGCCAACTGGGAGCTAACTACCATTCTCCAACAATTTCCTCATCTCAATCCTTGAGGACAAGGTTGTTTTTAAGGGGGGAGGCATGTTAGGGACCTAACCTCCCTAAACCCTCATGTAGGTAGAATAATATATTTTCCATGTAATAAATTCCAATATTAATAAGGCCTAGTAATAAGGAAGAATAAGTCAAATGTAAGAAGACCTAATAGAAGCTTTCGCTTCTAGAAATATCTTCCTCTATATTGTTCTATAGGTAGATAGATTTAGTACAAAAGGAGTTGAGGGCATGATAAGTTTTTGTCGTGAGAATTATTGTAATAGAGCTATGCTTTGCTGAAGGTAGGCCCCTTGAAGAGGAAAGTGAACATTGTTTCCTATCAATAGAGGTATAATTTTGGTGTTGTGGTTCCATATAATTTGTTGTTATGTTGTTGATCTCTGCAATATCTTTGTTTTTTGTTGCTATTTCACTGTTGTTCTCTGCAATATTTCTCTTTTCTGCTCATATAATAGATATGGTACCTTACAGGGGCATAGGATCTATTTTAGGTATACCGGTTACTTTTTTAGAATTTTTTGCAAAAGAAAATTAATTTTATATTTTTTAAATAGAAGTTATTTATATATGTGTATGTTTTATAATTTCAATTTTAACATTAACATTTAATAATGTTCATATTTTAGGTGTACCTTCTTATTAACATTAACATTTATTAATATGATTAACACCCTAATTTTCTTGACTTATACCTAATCTTCTAATCCGACCTTAAAACCTAATAACCCCTTTAACTTAATACCTAATACCAACCTAAATGGTTTGCATATAGTCTTCTACGAGTGATATGATATTAATAAAACCTATTAACATCATTAATAGTATTAATGCCCTTTTATTAACATTAACTTATATTAAATTGATTAACACCCTCTTTCTCTTGAACTTAACCTAATCTTCTAAACCAACCTTAAACCTAATAACCCCTTGACTTACTTTATGAACATTATTATTATTACTTTTTACTATTAAACTAACGTAACCTTAATAATACCATTGAAAAATTAAACTAATTCTAATTCACCTTTGAGTCAACCCTAAAATTAGCCTTGTTTTGAACATAAAATAATTTAGCATTAATAATTTGAACCTAATTTTAGCCTATTTTATTAACCTTATTTTAACCCATATTTAACACCATATACCATATAGTTAAATTTAGCCTTTTTGAACATATAATAATTTAATATTAATAATTTGAACCTAAAATTAGCTTATAATTTGTCAAACCAACTAAATATTAATATTAATAACCCTAAATTCCTATAACCTAGGGTTTACATCATTATTAAATTCCTCAATACTAGGGTTTCATCATTAATTTAACCTTAATCTAGCCCTTAATCAACATAAAATTAATATTATTTTTTACTAAAACTTCTGGTCAACCCTAAATTTTCTCCTAAAAACGAGGGTTTCACTCAGCCAAACATAGTTCTTTCACCCGCCTCTTCACTAAAAACGAGGGTTTCACTCAACCAAACATAGTTCTTTCACCCGCCTCTTCACTATTTAATAAAGGCTCTTCTCTTACTATTTTTCTCAGACTTTTTTTGTCCTGATGATGGATCCTGTTATGGATCCGAAACGTCGACGACAAGATGTCATTAACACTGTGGATCTTCCGGCAAATTCTGAACAAATTTCAATTTATTTTATCTATATGTATGTGCCTAACAATATTTGTATGTGAATCATAGATGATGACGAGAGGAGGAGAAACATCAACAACAACAGGTTGAGACACACACATTTGTGCATGAGTGAGAGGCTAGGGAGAGGGAGAGGAAGATGTTCCCTCACCCTATTTCACAACAGGCACATGCCCTTTTGATGGATGTCGGCTTCAAGTTTTATCAGGAGGGAACATCCCTTAGGGGGAACTTTTTGTTGCTACAACAATTGATCTGTCATTGGGATTGTTAGCACTAGGAATCACCTTCATATTTCATGGAAGGCAAGCCCAATACCCATCAGGTTATATGTGAATGTAAGAGTGTTTTAAGGGGTCAAATGGAAAAGACTCAAAATGATAATGTTCCAACTCAGAAAACAGGGCTAGCATGCACCAGCAATCAATGTCTTGGCTAACTTCAATTAGTAATTGGGAGTGAGTATGAATAGAGGGAAGACTTCAATGAGAGGAATGTAGGGGTTGTTGTAAATATCAGGTCTACAAAAAGCCTAAGAAAGATTATTAACACAAGATATTCTTGAGTTCAGAAACTAAGGAAGCTAAATAAACATCATGATAATATAATGATCAAACATCCATCATAATATAACCACAACCATTCATGTGAATCATTCAAAACATGAACATTTAGCATCAGAAACAAATAAGCTAAAAGAGAAGTTGATTTCTATTAACCAAAATGTCTTAAATCCAGTACATAGCCAGTTCACAGTAACTTCATCAAAATATTACAGTATAAGGGAGCCTTGCTCAACCATCCAAACCTACTAAAGAATTTCATCTATCTATTTATAAAAAAATGGAGGCAACAGCTAGAGATACGAGCTAGCCTCCCTCCCTTGAAAATCTCTAAGAATTTATTTCATCTAACAACTTGACTAACAACCTATGCTATAAAATAGGAAAATGTTGGTGACCAATCCAACCAATCTTCAAACTGAATTGATTCCCCTTTGTTACGCAACTCCTTGTTTTCCATGTGTCCTTCAGGAGCATGTGGTTGTCATCATGATGCCATCTGTTGTTTCTGCAATCTTTTCCATCACCAACTATCCAAAAAGTTGTTAGCTTGACCCTCATGGATCCCTGGTGTCAGTTGGTAGATTCTTTGGGTAGCACTCTAAGTGGCGCACTTCAAAACTTGACAAGTAGAAAAGGTAGCGCCAAACCTTCCTATTCCTTGTGCAAACTTTGGCCTCTGCGAGATATTAGGTAGCGAATTTAGGTAGCGCCACTGTGGTGCGTCTATGTGAAAATTTCGTCTCTGCCATATATTAGGTAGCGAATTTTGGTAGCGCCATTGTGAGTTTCTATGCAAATTTAAGTAGCACCGTCAAAAGTAGCACCTCCATCTTGAACATGTGCAAAGCAGGTAGTAAATTTGAATAGTATCAACCCCATTATCTTTAGGTGATTTGGTAGCACTGTAGGTAGCATACCAGTGGAATACCAAAATAGACTATTCCATAGCACCATAGTGCTACAGAATGTCTGCATTCTTACTACTGAAGGAGTTAGCTCTTTACAAAAAGCCCAAAACTATGAATCAAGCACTTAGAAGCCTGTATAGGTGGAAGAGTTAATATTTCAATAATAGTTTACCCTCACAAAAAGGAACCATCCTCAAAAATGGGGCTCACCTTTCACCAGCTATTTCGTTACCTTGACACTTAACCTCGCACTCTTTCTTGTAGAAGGAGGATATTCATTTGGCGTAGTAGACTTCTTCCTTTTCGCAATGACAGGCTTCTTCAGTGGAGCTATGCTCTCCTTGACTGCTGGTGTCTCTTTCTCAATAGTAGCTTCAGCCAATACATGCAAGTTCCTTTGAGCCACTTCGTCTTGAAAATGTTGCAGCTCTACTTTAAGCTTTCTGTTTTGAGATTGAAAGTCTTTGTTCTGCCTATAAAGGTTTTGGAGCTGCCTATGGAGAGGTTGGGCCTTTCTTGCTGCAAACCTTGCTAGGTCAAGCGTTTGTCTGTATCCATCCATGAGTTCTTTCATCTGAGACCTGTGAGTCATATCTTATGCTTTTAAATGAGCCACCTCCTTCCTAGCATCCCTGAGTTGTCTTATTAATATTTTGAACATCTAGTTTCCATGTGGAGTAGTTGTATGAATAGTCTCAATAGGATTTTTCATGGTTTCCTCTTCCTGCTGCATAGGAATTTATGTGTCTGTCTCAATAGGATTCTTGAGACCTTTGCCTTTATCTTTTTTCTTTTGCACAGGGGTTTCTGCCTTCTTTTCCACAGGCTTTTCAATGCTTTTACCCTTCTTCTTTTGTACAGGGGTTTTTGGTAAGGATTGTTCTTTAAAAACCTCTTTAGGAACTGATGACCTTGTGAAAGGTTTCCTTCCCTTGGTATTGGTTATTGGAGGAGAAGAGGGGAAGTGTAGCTTCTTCACTTTCTTTGTTGCAGTTTTGGTAGAAGAAGGAACTTCTTCTAACCCTGGTGGAGGAGGAGGTGAAAAATCTCTATATGGGGAATGACAATCTTCCTCCTCAGTTCCTGTGACCTTCTTGATGACCTCTGAAACTTGAACATGAACTCTGCTCTTTCTCTTCCTGTTGGTCCCTGCTTTAGCAACGCTGGTGGGTGATAAAGGGCTTGTATTCTATGATTGAGGAGTAGATGGTATATCCAACTTGAAGTGAGAAGAAACAACAAAATGTTCCCATGAAATATCTTTCTTACCCACATCCTTAGACTTGGATTGAATCATGTCTGACATCTTACCTATGCTCCTTAACAAATAATAGGGAATATCCATTTCAATTTTACCATTAAAATGTAGCAAAAGCCTTATATGGTACAGGTACAATGTGTTAAACCTCCCTTCACATGTAAAGTATCTCTGGATGATCTTCAATATCCTACCAAACTGCTCAATCAACTAATTCCTTGGCACACCTTTAGACAAATCACTGGCTTGATTTTCAAGCTTAAGGAAATATTTGGCATAGGTTGCATTCAAAGCCATGGCTTTAAACCATTTCTCACCTATGATAGGGATTCCTGTTGCAGCTGAAATAGAGGCCTCAGACACCTCAAATTCTAAATCCCCTACCTTGGTTCTCATGCCATCAAAATGTAAGGAAAACTACCTTGTCACCTTAGGATGGCCTCTTTGCATATTCTAGCAGAAAGAGAGGCATCCCACTCTTTGAAAACCTTCTCTTGCCATGGGATATGTATCAAAAAGATGCATATCCACAGGTTCAGTTCTAACCACCTTGCCCCCTTTGTGTGTCTTCTTCATCTGAGGAGTCTCCATAGCTTAGAATGAGAGCTTATTGTGGCTTATGGGGTAGTAATGACCAGGAGGACCTAAAATTGAGCTTCAATAAAACAGACTGGTGTTGGTAAGCCAAGACTTGACTATGGAAATCCCACCCTTAGATTTGTGCAGGTATTGAAATTTTAGACAATGAGAGGGTACTCTATAATTGGCCCTTTGAAGCTGGGTGAAAACACTCAACTCAAATGTCAAAGGAAGCAGAGGAGACACAGTGTGGCTAAGTAGGGCCTCTTGGGTAGTGCAATGCGTATGAAGAAGACATATTGTTTAGATACTGTAAGCTCAATAACTATGGTGGGTGGATGTATCAAAATTTGACACCTAGGTAGTGAATTTCATAGGTTTGATATGAGAGGATACAAGGATAAGATGATGCGAATACAGTCTCTGACAATTGTGCAAGCCCGATAATCCAAACTATGAGCACTAATTCTCTGTGAAAATTAATGTGCAGAGGGGGAAACATGGGATACCTGTGGAATAAACACTTGTTTGAAGCTTAAGCAATATTTCAGGACGAAGTCATGAACATCCCAGCCTCTGAATCTACCTCAGCATCAGATCTGGTCGCACTGTTGTCACTTGGTCAGAACTGTGAGTTTGCACAGTGCAACACTCTTGAGTTTTTCAAAATCACAAACTGTTATCAGGGCTCGTAAATATGAGATCTTGAAGGTATCTTTTAACCAACTCCTGGCGTTGAAAACAAGGAACATGACATCAATTGTGGTAATCATAACTCATGATGGAAACATGATGAATGGGAAAGGTGCTACAAAAACGCTTGATGAGTGGGCAGCACTCCAATTTAAAAAAATGATTGGATAGGTAAGCAAGGACAACAAGGCATGTCTACGAGGTCATGAATGAGGAAAATGGTGTGTCAAATCGATCTAGTCATGGGAAGGATTGATCCTAGTGATGAATCATGAAGGGGACCAAATCTTGAGTCATGAGGATCAAAACATAAGTTATGAATCAACACTTTATTTATATAAGGGGTCCTAACAAACATAAATTTAAAAGGGGTGAACTTAAAAATTAAAATCTAAGGCTTAGAAAAGGACAAAAACAAACAAAAGACCCAAGGAAACTTAGTGTGATCACAGGGATCATGGGCGATGTGGGTTCAGGGTCGATCTCGATCTGTGGTATCATCCCATGGAAGGAGGATGATTATTTCATCATTGGGTTTTCTAGAAGGGGGTATGCTTTTCCCTAGTTCCCTGAGCTACCACAGGGTGTTGCAAGAGAGACCCAGTTGGCATATGTGCAGATATATGTCTATCTGGACATTCATTCCTCTTCAGAGTTCCAGATTCTTGGTGGTCAGCATTAGATATATTCATTTCATAGAGAGGACGTCAGGTGCATGTGTCTTATTATCTCAACACTGTCACACTATATCTTTGATGGGAAACACATCAGTTTCTCTTTGTCACAATATGTAGATAGTCTAGTTCAGAGGCGTTGATTGATTAGGTGGTCCGAGATTTTTTTGAGACAATTTTGTTTGCATTAGATCATTGTCATGTTGTTAACATGGCATGAGATTATTCCCATTCACATCATATTTATTTACACTATCTGATCCAGATGGATTTCGGTGGCTTCCCACCTATTCCAACTGGCTCATTTTGGCAGTTTTCCAATTTGATAGTTTTTTCCCTAGTTTTCGGGTCCCTGATTTGAGGGGCTGTTTTGAGGCCCTAAACATCATTTTTTGGGGATTTCCATAGTCAAACTGACCCTTGATAGATAGCAGCAAAATGTGTATTCCTCGGATAGACCTTTCCAACGGGCTATCGTGCGCCTAAAATGAAGATCCTATGCAAAATTTACGACCCCGGGAAGTTGATGTACTAACTTACCCAAACAGGGCCCACATGACTTTTGGCGCTTCATCTCCTAGGGTTAGGTTTTTTGGATGCCTAGGATTTTTGACATTCATGTTTATTGTAAAAAGGCCTTCAAAGCCTCATGGTAATCATCTTCTTGTGAATGAGCACAACCGTCACATCTCTTCTCAGAGATAAGGCGCCAGCATTCTAGCAAGCTTGTTTCCACTGCATTTTTCAGTTTCAGCTTATTTCCTTATTGAATAGAAACTATTTTTACTGTATATCTGTTATTCCTTGTTAAGCATATTTTGATAATAATTTGTATTCAGTTCATTCTACAAGTATATTTTGGATCAGTGGTATCAGAGTGGTCTGATCCTTGTCATTTTTAATGCATATCCCTAACGAGGTCAGGGTACAAAGAATTGGGTCTCGAGCTTGTTTCTCTTGAGGAAAAAATCTCTCGCACGCCCAAACGACCTCTCATGGAAGAAGAAAATAAAGATGATTGGATAGGATATCCATTCAAAATGTTGTTCAAGGAATTCCTCACGCAACAGAGGAACGAGATGATGGATATTTTTGCGCAAATCCTTCGGTAGCTACCAACATGCGACACATCTTCCTCAAACAGAGGCGCCGCCCCCTTCAAGGTACAAATAAACTTCAATATTCCTATATTTGAAGGTCAAATAGACACAAATGTGGTAGACAAATGGTTGAATATTATAGAAGTTTATTTCTCTGTCCATAACTTCTCGAATAGAGAAAAGATTACAATTTCACTCCTCAAAGCCATCCTCCATGTCAAAGATTGGTGGGAAACTTTCTGTGAGAAAAAGGAACAGAGGAACCCTCATTATTTACAGTCGCAATCACCTAGGAGTCCTTCATGGATTCTATTAAGGAAAAATACTACCCTGTTGGAAGTTATTATGACCTGTACACAAAATGGACCACGCTGCAGTAGGAAAGAGACTAAGCGGCACCCGAGTTCACAAATATCTTCCATACCTTGCGCACTAAGTTGGGTATCAAAGATTCTGAGTGACATCTGGTGCTTAAGTATTGCAGTGGTATTCATAGATACATCTAGGCTGAAATGGAGTTTCTGGACATCTCATCCTTGGGCACGGCCTACCAATATGCCGTCAAAATCGAGCATAAGATCAAACAAAAGATGTGGCAATTTGGGCCTGGGAACCCCTCACAGCAAAAGCTGGGAAAGGGATACCCCAACACGTAGAAAAAAGGACCAAGAAAATACAGACAGCCTCAGGACAACCAGTCCAGGCCGCAAGAAAATAAGGACACCAAAATATTGGGAAGTGGTGAGACTTCCATAAGAGCCACTGGAATAACACTGTTTATTGCCACTCGAAGCAGTCACTGGTGGCTGAGGTAAAATAATTTGAATCAAATGCGGGTTCCAACTCTGAGTCAGAACCAGAAATGGGGAGACAGATCATTGATGAAGAACCCATTTCTATTGTTTCTACCACCAAGCTCCAGCACGGTGAACCACACGAGCCAGAGGAAGGTGAGCGCCTTTTTTATTCACAAATGTGGGTGAAGGGTACCCCACTACACTTCATCATTGATAGTGGTAGCCAGGAGAACCTCATCTCAATAGAGGTTGTCAAGCGACTCACCATGCCGACAACACCATACCCACAACCCTACACCATCGGATGGCTACGCCAAGGAAGCAACATATGTGTCATCCACCAATGTCGCCTGTCATATGGCATCAAGCCCTTCAAAGATGAGGTATTGTGTGATGTTTCCTCTCTCAAAGTTTGTAATTTTCTTTTGGGCCAACCATATTTATGGAAACATCATGATGTATATGATTCTAGGCTTCGCAGTGTTATTATTACTTTTAACAAGAAATTGTACAGGATACCTGAGGCAGTCCCACCCAGTTCTATTTCCTTAATCTCTGCCAAGTAATGCAGAAAGGTCATCTCTCAGACATGAAAGTTTGTATTCTTCATGATTCACTCTCAGAATGAGAAAAATATCACAGCTACATCTAGGGTCTCTGCAGTCAACCTCTCCACATTGTAGAAGCAAGTGGATAAGGTCATGGAAGAATACTCATATATCTTCTCCTCACCTACCGGGGTACCTCTGCACTGGCAGGTCAAGCACCCCATCGATCTGACCCCCGACGCACCACTTCCCAATGGGCCAGTCTACCACCTCTCTCTGTTAGAGAAAGAGGATATCAACCGATGGATCCAATAACTACTCCACAAGGGGCACATCTGTCCCAACTCATCACCTTAGGAGAGCCCAATTGTGCTGGTACAGAAGAAAGATGGAACCTGGCAACTCTGCATTGATGATCGGGCCCTAAATAAAATCACATTCAAAAACCAGTATCTGATTCCACGAATCAACGACCTCGTTGATCATCTTATGGGGGCCAAATACTTCAATAAGATTGATCTGAATTCTGGCTACAACCAGGTCTTGATAGAACAAAAAGATGTATGGAAGACCACCTTCAAGTCAAAGAAAGTCCTTTTTGAATGGTTGGTCATGCCCTTTGGTTTGAAAAATGCTCCATACACTTTCATGAGGATGATGGCTGATATCATGTGACCACTCACCAATACTTTTGTAGTGGTGTATCTGGATGACATCCTCATTTACATCAAGACTTGGGAAAAACACTTGTAGCATATTCAGCAGGTTCTGAACACCCTGTGGCAGCACCATCTCTACACAAACTTGGAAAAATGTTCCTTCAGCATGGACAGGGTTCATTACCTAGGCTACATCGTTGATCAACATGGTGTACATGCGGATCCAGCCAAAATCCAAGTCATTCGTGACTGGCCATACGCAACCACACTCACTGAGCTTTAGAGCTTCTTGGCCCTTGCCAATTTCTACCATAGGTTCGAGTTGGGATTATCTTATATTTCATGGGCCCTCAACCAAGTAACCAAGGGTGGTGGTAAGGAAAAATTTGTGTGGGGTCGGTCCCAAAAACAAATGTTCGATGATTTGAAGCAATGCTTATGCTCAACCCCAGTACTTTCACTACCAGACCTGCAAAAACCCCTTGAGATTGAGACAAATTCTTCAAACTATGATGTGGGCATCGTTCTCACTCAGCACGGCCACCCCGTGGCCTATCACAGTGAGAAATTATCAGATGTTGTTCATAAGTACCCTACTTATGACAAATAAATGTACTCCATTATGCAAGCCTGCCGCCAGTGGAGACATTACATTCTTGGGAAGGAGACATTTATCCACACTGATCATAAGCCACTGCAATTCATTCAGACAGAAGGCAAATTACAAAATGATCTCCATCAGAAGTATTCCATGTACTTGCAGCAATTCCACCTCAACATCAAGTATAAAACGGGAAGCACCAATCGCGTCATTGATTGCCTTAGTAGACCGCCAATCGTGACACTCCCCACGGTTCTAGACTCCTGCGACTATGAGACCTCTAGATGGCCCCAACTCAATGAGATAGACCCAAACTTCGCCACCACCTACCAAATGTTGGGTGCAAATGCAGTTGTCACTAATTTCCATCTTCAGGATGAGTTGTTGTGTCGTCTAGGCCATATCTACTTTCCATAAAGTGAGCGAGTGAAGCTGATCCAAGAATCCCACTACAGTCGAGTGCCAGGACACTTCAGCATCAAAAAGACAATGGTAATACTGCATAAACATTTCTACTGGACGAAACTTCGACATGAGGTCAACAAGTATATCAGGTCTTGCACTGCCTGCGTGATTACCAAACCAACCACTAAGAAACATGGCCTGTACACCCCTCTGCCTACTCCTGACATGCCATGGGAATCCATCTCAATGGACTAAATGTTGGGCCTACCATCCACCAAGCGGGGAAATGACTGTGTTTTTGTGGTTGTGGATCACTTTTTTAAAATGGTGATTATGGTTGCCTACAAGAAGAGCATCACAGCAGAGACCACTGCCAAGCTCTTCTTTGAACGAGTCTAGGTACATTTTGGAATCCCAAAAACCATTGTCTCAAATCAGGACATTCAATTTCTTAGCACATTCTGGTCAAGCCTCTGGGCACTGCTGGACACCAAGCTCACCAAATCCATGACCTTCCACCCCCAGACAAATGGCCAAACCAAGGTCATAAATTTAATGATCGTGCATATACTGAGCATGTATAATTCCAAGTGTTATCACCATAACAATTTTCAGATGGTATCCAAGTGTCAGAATTTTAGCGAAAGGCTGTGTCGCCAAGGAGTTATGATAATTTAGAGGACCAGGATATATCTAGCGGCATATGGACAAATATGAAGAAAGTATAAAAGGTGAGACTCAGCGAACCGTCGATATTGAAAATGGCTCGGATCAACGGCCAAAGCGCATATCGGGGATCAAAGTAGCACGAAGGTTAAACAATCGAGGGTGGGTTGGGGAAAACCGTCATGGTTTAAATCGTGGACGCATGGTGCCCTTTGAGACACATCGGGGTGAAAAGAGGTTAGCCTAAAACCATTTTCCCCAACCCACGATGCCGAAGATGCTGAGTAAATGTGGATCGTAGATCTTAAAACAACCCGGATCAATGGTTGAAACCCATATCGACGATTGGAGTAGCGTGAATATTAATGAATCAAGGCTGGGCCAGGGGAAACTGTCGTGGTTTAAATCGTGAATGCATGGCGCCCTTAGAAGCACATCAGGGAGAAAAGTGGTTCGCCTAAAATCATTTTTCTCCAACCCCCGATGTAAATAGATAACTATAAAAGGGGGACCTCCCGGCATTATTTTATGATAACTTGAAACATTCAAACGTTCAGGAACTTGGCACAAAGCATCCATTTGAAATTCAAGCTCAGAAATGAACCAGATTTGTGTTTCTCTCGTTGTGTAATAGGTATTTTTTCCATGGCCGATAATCCTGTTGTCTTATCCGTAAATGAGAAAGACATCTCATCCAAAGAAGAATCCCTAATTTATAGAGACTTTGACATTTTCGACACAGAGATAATAGTGTCACCCATTTTTGTTGCCAGATCAAATTTGTTGGACAATGTTGGAACCTGCCTACCTTTCGTCGAAGCGGCTCAAGCCTCCATCACCCCTTACGTAGTAGAAGTAGTCTTTCCTTTCCCTGAATTTGTAAGTTGGTGTGCATAACGATATTCTCAGGTAGAAAGAGTGATTCTGAATAAATTAGGGTCAAAATTTTTATGTGAAATAGACATTCCATCATTCCAGGACACCCTTAGTATACCTGAGTCTTCATCCACAGTGTCAGAGCCCTTCGAGAAACATAAATGATCACAATTTATAGAGAATTCCCACCAGAAGTAAAAACCCGATTTCTGCAAACCATTGTCAAGCTTGAGCACCATTCAGAGAGTATGTCATTACCTGCCAGCGTAAGTGTCATGATCATCAAAGTCCAGTGGGCTTGTTCTCTATTAAGTCAAATTTTATGATTGGACAATGACAAGTTTTTGGTAGAAGTAATGTTAGGTTTCCTGTTGACTTTCTTTATGTCAGAGTCTAGTCAAACAGTCTGTGTCATTTTTGACAAATTCATTATTGAAAATATGCATCAATAGTTGGTGAATTTCAATTCATTAAGACATTTCAGATATTACACCCATTTTCTGAGGGTATTCCTAGAATCTAACAAAACTAAATTTCTCGAGACTGCATTCATATCAACTGAATGTAAAAGGACCACCATGCTTATCTTCATCAATAAGATTATGTCCAGGGTGAACAGTATTATCTTTGGTTTAGACTTGCCAAGGGTCCTGGAAGAAATGAAAAGTTGTTTACAACCAAATCTAGAGAGCGGGATAGGTGACTGGATGTTGTTCATACAGTCCACGGTAATTTGGGTATATGGCTACCAGGAAGGATCTCATCTTTTACCACTCTTTCTGATCCCCAGAGTCTTTTCTTTGGAGTTCATAAGACAGAGGATCATCTTAGAAAATGAGAACTTTTTGAAAGAACACAAGGCTTCTAATCTAAACTTTCCTTTCATAGTAGTTCCCTTTGTGGTGAAGAACAAGTCATGTTTTCCTCGGATTCAATCCAAACTCAGTGAATTTGGGTTCACACAGTTGCAAGGAAGAAAATACGACCTGCACCAGATCATATCAAAGAGGAGATTGGAAAGCAGACAAGGTCCCTATGAACACGAGCATGTCGAAGGATTCGATAAGTTGGCCAATCTAGAAAACTGTGTAGATATGGAGGTCACTATGTTGAATGATCAAGAAAAACAAATGGAACCAACTACCTAGAAGAGCCCAGCAAAGAAACCTTCTCCTAGATTGATTGTCAAAGCTCCTAAATTGAGCATCTACAATAAGACGAGCAGTTCAGAGGCCCTGGACGCCAACAGCGAGCAAGATATTCTCAAGAAAATGAAAATCGCATCATCCTCTCAAATAGTCGACCTGGAAGAAGAACAACCCAAGGAGAAAACATGCATGGAAATGGTAGAATGTGTAACCAAGAATGAAGAAGCAGGTACGAAAAACAGGACACAAGCTGAAAGCAGCACAAAGGTTTTTAGCAGTAGGAAACACATATTCAACCAGACACCTGGGGTAGTTTATCAATCCAAGGAAGATTTAATGAACCAGTACACTGTGAAGGGAAGTATGGACAACAGTGAAATAAGAGACCTTTTGCCTGAAGTGAAAAAGACTTCCCAGTTTAAATCTTCCTTGCTGTCATTCGAAGATGTGGAAAAGAAAACATTTAACATAGCAATGGTTGATGATGATAAGGTATCTGAGATCAAAATGCACTATGAAAATATTGGTGCCCCTGACAAAGTAAAGTTCCATAGAAATGTCAGCGATATGCAATATTTTGATTATTTGAGTTCGGGTCTGAGGGTCGCAAGATTTACAATACATGCACTCAAACTAGATGGACAATTGAAATAGGAAAAGGCATCCAGCAAAGCCTGGATGACACAGGTCAAAAGGCTAGAGTCTAAAGGTCCTCAAGGGGTGAAATCTTCTCTGGATGAAAATGAAAAGATGATCCAAAGCTTAAAGAAAAGGCTGAAGATGTCACCCATAGACCATCCACAAACAGTAGAACTAACTGCTTTGGAACAAGAGAAAGAGACATACAGACAAGAGGCACTCAATTACAAAGCTAAAGTGTTGCAGTTGGAAAAAGAGAAAGAAAATTGGTCACAAGCACAAGCAACAACATCAGATGTGGTTGTCATTGTACCTATTAATACAGAGGTTGGATCTAGCACTGAAGGGTTGGTCCAAGCTATGTCCCATGTAAGCATCAAAACGGGGGAGATCAAAGGTCTCAACGAAAGTATAGAAAAGTTGAAACAAGATATGAAGGTGAAAGATGAGAAGATGGCTCAACTTCACAGAGATAATCAATATTTGCAAGAGACAGTGAGCAAAATGAAAACCAGGCTAAAGGGAAAAACATTATTGCAAGGAGCCAAACATGTCATATGGGATGTTATTGTTGTAGAAGCTGCTAAATTCAGGGTTCACCTAAATTTTATAAATGACAAAGACAGTGTGGCTGCTACAGCTTGGAGTAGGTGTGTTGTTGTTAATGAAGTGTTAGCCAAGAAGGCCTTAGATCGGTCCAAAACAAAGCTATGCAAATGGAGCACAGCATACAGGAATTTAAATATGCATTTGAAAAATTGTTTATCAAAGGCCTCCCATCATTTTTGAATTGAAGAGGTTCATTATACAATCAGGAAGATTACAATACTCTCCTCATGCAATGCAGAATGGACCACTCTAAATTTAAAGATATAGAAGAAAGTATGAAAGGCCCAAGTCTAGTAGAATATCTGGCTACAGACTTCGAAATTTTGAATAAGTTCAAGATAGTGAAAGTCGGCATGCCAACTATGGCCTATTCCATGTGCATTGACTTGGAGATTTTGATTAAAGAGATGATGGATTGTGAAATCCCCTCTAATTCGCAATGGAAGGAAATCGTGCATCTAGGTAAGACAAAGTGCAATATCGTTGGAGCCATTCAGTGATCCCCAAATGTCATCAGATTTGAAGATTCGACATAAGACCAAAGCGAGACAGATGGCATGAAAGAATCTGAACGGACATAGAAATTTCCCATAATTTTGGAAGCGTTTTATTTTGTCAATCATTGTAAATCGTTTTGTATACCAAAACTGTCAGTCGAAACTATTTTGGAAGCTGAAATGCTTCAGTTTAAGTTATTTTGATCAATTTGTATAAGTATTGGGTTACTTGATTGAATTAATGTTGGCAGAAGTGCAAGACCACCTTTTGGTTGTATTAAACTCTATTTTTTAGATTTTCCGAACCTGAATTGAATATAAATGCAGAAGATTTTGAAGTCTCTAAGAAAATATTCTAACAGGTGGTGATATGAGCTTTGTTTCCTTCCATCGTATGTATTTCCTGTGACCCGTTACTTCATTTACATTTTCTTATGTTTAAATTGGAGAGTTAAAGGCCCAGAATTCATCTTGTGATGCTCTTGGCTTAAGAAATTCAAAATGTGTGATTGTCTTCTTAACTTATTCAGAATTCATTTCAGTAATGCTCTTATGCAGTTATTTGTTTTCTTTGTCTTCCTACACTCTATTTAAATTTAAGAATAACTCAGATTCATTGCCTCATTTAGCCTTTGTCCTCTGGATATTTCTATAAGTCGATGCATTGTTTTCATTCACTTTCATAATTTTGACTCCATAGCCCCGAGTGTTCTTCCCCTTCCTTGCCAGCAATTTTATTTTTAAACCCCAAAACAAACCAATCTAGCCACTAATTTCCAAAGAAACGTCAAGTGACACGAGAAAGCCCTCTATGATTTGAGCAGGCTAGTGCCTCAGCTCTAAAGTTGTTTGAAATAGTTACCTCTATCGTTTGTCTAGTCAGCCGGACAAAATTTACAGAGTGCTAACATTCTAGCGTTGTTGTCGGGGACGAAATTGAAAAAATCTTCCCTGGGAAAATGACTTAAAGCTTTAGTTTGATTCCCGAGAGTGATAGTGGATCAAATACCTTATTGGCTGAGATTATTTTTACATTGGTGACTCCATTATTCAGTGACCAGTTCAACCACACCTTGTGAGATAGAAATCATGGCTCCTAAGAAAGTTCACACCAGGAGAAATCCAGACCCAGAAGCTACAATCCCTGTGTCTGACCCTGAGAAGCTTGTACGCAGAAGAAAATAAAGGCCTGTGACCCTAGTGTTGTTCCCATACTGATATTTGTTCTTTCCTAGGGACGGATTGACTAGCATCGAAGACCTTGTTATTTGATGTGAAATTTGAAAAATCTTTATTCAGAACTAAGTCTGAATCTTGTCTAAACGAGACTATCTTTGACGAAAAGAGGTTCCAAGATCTAGTTCTATCCGCATCTGTCAAGCCTGTAGTGACCCCTTCTTAGAACCAATGTCCACTCCGACCCCTCACAACAACTATGGCAGCAAGATTTTATCCCCTCATACTACCCGCTCAACTACATGATCTGCCTCAAGATTACAATCTAAGGATTAAACTATATGATGTCGAAGGTAACATATCAGCTTAAAAACATCTAGACTAGTTTAATGATTTCATAGACTTGGAAGAAGTGTGCTATGAAGATGTGAATATGAGGTTTTTTACACAAATCCTTGTGGGATATGTGAGGAAATGGTTCATATCCCTTCCAACAGGTAGTATCGCAGATTTCGAAGCCTTTGAGACAAGCTTCCTTTCAAAATGGGGGGATAAGAAAAATCCCCTTCAGTTGTTGACCCAGTATAACAATATGAAGAGATCACCTGATGAGATGGTACAAGAGATTTCGGCCAGATTCATGAAGGTGTATAATTATATTCCTGATGAAGTAAACCCCTCCCCCAAGGCAACTCATCTCAAATATGTTGATTCTTTTGAAAGTGACTTTTTTTTATTATTAAGAGAACGAAGATCTACCACATTGGATGATATGACGACTGATTCTATAGAGGTAGAAGTGAACCTAATGGCTTCAGGGAAGATGAAAACTAATGCTAGCAGAGACACAAACAAATCTCAAGACAAATCACAACCTTCGAAATCTCAAACTTCGGAGGAAAGATTCGAAGCGATGATGAGAAACATGGAGCAGATGATGGAAAGGATGGCCCTAGGAAATATGCCTAACCCCAAAGAACAGGCTGATGGTCCACCCAGAAATCTGAGAATACCAGCTATTCCACAGATTAGGCAAAGAAATCAGGGAAATCAGGCCAATCAAGCAGATCCAACGAATCTGGGAAATCAGGCAAATCAGGGAAACCAAAAAATCAGGGAAACCAAGGGAATCAAGGGGAACAATAAATCAAGCCTCCCTTCCAAAATAATTATGTAAATGAGGGTTATGATGGGTATTTCGAGGATAACATGAAATGTTGTGATGATAAAGAGATAAAGGTATTTTTTACCAAAGAAGAACATGACCAGTTCATGGATGCAAGTGAGATCTTTCTGCAAGATGAAGAGGAAAGGGTATCAGTAGAAAAAGAAGATTATGAGACTGGATTACAAAACACTATCATACAATTCCAAAGGAAATATAACCTCTGAAATCAAAAAGTACCCCCAAACCCTCCAAAGGGTAATCCTCCAAAAGGAAACCCCTCCAAAGAAGCTCAGAACAATGTACCTTCTTCTAGTCAGACCAAAAAGGATTTTGTCGCAAAAGATTCAGCTGCAAAGGACTCCACTATGAAAGATTTTGTTGTGAAGGATACTACGGAAAAGGGGAAGCAGAAAGAAGAACCTTAGAAGAAAATATTGACAAGAAGAGAAATGGTCACCAAAGAGGTAGAAAAAACTCCGTCCTCTTTCGATTTTGAAAGTGAGATGGCTAAGATAAAAATTCCAGTACCATTTAATGAATTTATCAGGAATAGTGAATACAAAAATCATATCATCAAGATGATTAAAATGGGAAAAACCTATGATACCCTAAACATACAATATGATCACCCAACTATCCTATTTGGGCCAAGAGTAGAAGAAAGCAGTGAAAATGAAGAAGTCCCTCCTTTTTATGTCAGTTTGAAAATCCATGACATGATTCTGCACACTGCTATGCTGGATTCTAGAGCATCACACAACCTGATGCCAAAAGTGGTCATGGACCAATTAGGTCTCGAGGTCACAAGACCTTACAAAGACCTATTCTCCTTCGATTCAAGAAAGGTAAAATGCCTTGGCATGATCAAATACATGGTGGTTTCCTTGGCACAAATCCCAGCAAAGAATATGGTGATGGACGTAGTGGTTGTCGATATCCCTCCAAAATTTGGTATGTTGTTGTCTAGATCATGGGAAGAAAAATTGAAAGAAACTCTCCAGATGGACATGTCTTATGCTACTATTCATGTCTTTGGTTAGGACAGAAGACTGTACAGGGAGATTTTGCTTAAATATATGGTCAACAATAAATCACAGCCTAGCAATCATCCTATCTATTCAGTGGAGACTGAATTAGGATCTTCCATCTTTTTTAATGACCTGTGCTCCAAAGAAGAGGAAACACAAGTCATTTTAGCTGAAAATGATGAGCTTAAAGGGAAAATGGAGGAACTTTCAGAGCAGTAAGATGATGTAGAGGACCAATTATGGAAGATGAATTTCAATGGAGTTTCCTATAGAGAAGGAGCTGGAGCTGGCGTATGGATCAACCACCCCAAAGGAGACACAAAATTGTGTTCCTACAAACTTGTTTTTGAATGCACTAATAACATGGCAGAATATGAAGCGTTGATATTGGGATTGAAAGTTTTAGAAGAGATAGGTGCCAAAATAATTGTTGTACATGGAGATTATGAGCTAATTATAAATCAAATCAAAGGCATATACCAAGAAAAACAACCCAAATTGAGGGCTTATAGGAATATGGTACTAGAACTCCTTGAGAAATTTGAAGAATGCAATCTATCGGCAATTCCAAGAGAGAAGAATCATATTGTTGATGCTTTGGCCACTTCAGCAGCATTTTTTAGAGTCCCAATTTTCCCTGAGAAAAGCTACAAAGTGGAGGTGAAGTATAGGCCAATAGTACCAGACAATATGAGGCACTGGCAGGTCTTCGAAAATGACAAACATATAGAAATATTCCTCAAAATGGAGAACGAGTTTGAGAATTTGAACATTGATGATGAATATTGCGATGATGAGGTAGATGCAACCACTTTCACGAAAGAAGGATATTTCGACAATCAGATCATTGGCATAGATATCGTTCAGCTGAAGAGTAATATCATCCACAAGGGTCTGGTACCATTAGAGAAAATTTTTGATAACAACAACATATCCAGAAGTCCAAAGATCACAGTAGATGAAGGGGACGTGGAAGATTTCAATATTGGGACTCCAGAGCATCCGAAAATCATGAAGTTGTCCAGGAAGCTCAAGCCTGAAGTCAAAGAGAGGTATGCCAAATTAATGAAAGAATTTCCTGATGTTTTTTTTTGGAGCTATGATGATCTAAAATTCTATGATACCAGTATAATCCAGCATGTTATCCCAATTAAATAAGATCACGAGCCATTCAAATATAAATTAAGAAGAATAAACCCTTTGTTGTTACCATTGATAGAAAAGGAAGTAAAGAAACTGTTTGAAGAAAAAATCATAGTGTCCCTGAGGTTTTCCAAATGGGTGGAAAATCTGGTACCAGTCCAGAAAAAGCATGGAGAAATTACACTGTGTGTAGACTTCAGGAATCTAAATAAGGTGTCTCTAAAGGAAAACTATCCATTGCTTAAAATGGATTACATTCTACAGAAGGTAGTAGGCTCTCAAAGGATGTCAATGCTAGATGGTTTCTCTGGATATAATCAGATTATGGTGCACCCTGATGACCAGGAAAAGACTGCATTCACTACACCATGGGGAACATTTATGTATGCAAAAATTCCTTTTGGGCTTATGAATGTAGGGGCAAAATTTCAAAGAGCTATGGATATATATTTAGATGATGAAAAGGATAAATTTATTGTTATCTACCTTTATGACATTACCATGTATTCTGCCTCAGATGAAGAACACCTCAAGAATCTCAGAAGGGTGTTTGAAAAATGTAGGAAATTTGGCATATCATTGAATCCAAAAAAGTCAAATTTTTCCATGGAAGAAGGGAATCTCTTAGGACACATCATTTTGAAGGAGGGGATAAAGGTGGACCCCAACAGGTTTGAAGGGATATTGAAAATTGACATACCCAGAAGAAAAAAGGAGGTACAATCTTTCCTGGGGAAAGTAAATTTTCAGAGGAGGTTTATCCCAAATTTAGATGAAATCATAAAACACATCACCAACATGATAAAAAAGGGGAATGAAATAAAATGGATTCCTGAAGAAAGAAAGTCCTTTGAAGACATAAAGGTGGCATTGACAAAGGCTCCTATATTGGCTAGTCCAAATTTTGAGAAAGATTTCATATTGTTCTCATTCACCTCAGAGCACACAATTGCAGGTGTATTACGCCAGAAAGATGACCAAAATTTTGAGAATACCATAGCATACTACAGTAAAACATTGAGAGACGCTCCTTTAAAATATGATATCATGGAGAAGCAAGCGTATGCTTTGGTCAAGGCATTGAAAGAATTCAGGGTTTATATCCTACATTCACATACCACAGCTTATGTTCCTAGCAGCTTAGTGAAGGACATCTTAACACAGCCTGATCCTTAAGGGAAGAGGGGGAAATGGATTGCAGTACTGTTAGAATACGATCTTGAAATCAAGCCCGTGAAGTTGATCAAAGGACAGGGACTTGTTAGACTGATGGTACAAACAAACTACGAACTCTTGGGAATAAATTTCATTGCATATTTGTCATACCTTGCAGTAGAGGAAGAAAGGGAGACTCCAAAAATATCTCAAAAGTTCCTCAACTCTACATGGTACGTAGATATCATTTTTGTGTTGAAAAATCTACAGGCTCCTCCTGAGTACAGTAAAACAAAAGCTAGATTTTTGAAACTGAAGGCAGCAAAATTTTGTATAGTAAATGAATCTCTATACTGGAAAGATCTAAGAGGAATTATATTGAGTTGTTTGATAGAAGAATAAGCAGAGAGAACCGTCAAAGAGTTCCACAAAGGTGAATGTTGAGGTCATCATTATTGGAAGACGACTGTGCACAAAATTTTGAGAGCTCGATTTTATTGTCCTAGCATTTTTCTTAACATTTATAAAGAAGTTTCAAAGTGCCATGAATGTCAAATATTTGATGGAAAAGGAAAATTACAATATCTACTACTAAAACCAATTTCAGTAGAAGCTCCTTTCAGACAATGGGGCCTAGATTTCATAGGAGAGATACATCCACAATCCTCGTCTCAACACAAGTGGATCTTGACTGCAACAAATTATTTTACTAAGTGGATCGAGGTTGTTCCTACTAGACAGGATACAGAGGATGTTATCATTTGATTCCTAGAAGACAATATCCTATCCAGATTCAAATGCTCGATAAAGATTATAACAAACAACGCAGTGGCCTTTAAGTCTAAAAAATTGGAAAAATTATGCAATGATTACAAAATTACTCTTGGTCATTCCACATCATACTATCCTCAGGGGAACGGGTTGGCTGAGTCTTCGAACAAACTTTTGGTCAGAATCATCAAAAAAATGTTGCAAGAGAACAAAAAGGCATGGCACAAAAATCTCATCCATGCATTGTGGGCTTACAGGATATCCCCAAAAAGAGATATTGCCACATCTCCTTTCCAGATCGTTTATGCTACAAAGTCCATTTTTCCTACTACATTGGGATTGTCGGTGATTAAGTTGTTACAGGAGCAAGAAGAAGAAACAAATGCCAGTCGGAGGAGAGATGATGAGCTCATTAGTGTACAACACACCAGAGAAAATGCCTTCAATAACGCCCAGATTCATCAAGACAAGATCAAAGAAGCTTTCGATAGACATACCAAGGTAGATGACTTCAAACCAGGAGACTGGGTACTAAAATGGGACACCAAAAACGAATATAAAGGTAAACATGGGAAATTTGATAACCTGTGGCTGGGTTCGTTCAAATTCTAAGCTTACCGCGAGAGAAACACCTATTTGTTGGAAGAAAGTAATGGAGAATTCACCAGAGGAGGGGCTGTGAATGGTAGGTTCCTCAAGCATTACATTGTTTGAAAAAGAATCACCCCACCATTCATTGTATATAATCATTCTACTTTTTCCTTTACGCATGAAAAATTGAAATAAAGGCAGCGTAGTTGAAGCCCGAGGTGAAGGCCCTGAGCTATGTTGAATAGATTATAAGTTTTCAAATAAATATTAGCATATTCAAGTCACATTGATAAGTTGTGACCCAATGGGAAGGCACTTAGTCTACAGTTCTTTGCTACCTCGCAGGGAGGATAGCATCCCCAGTAGGAGCCAATGTTATCACCATAACAATTTTCAAATGGTATCTAAGTGTCAAAATTTTAGAAAAAGGCTATGTCGCCAAGGAGATATGATAATTTACAGGACCAGGCTATATCTAGTGTCATATGGACAAATATGGTGAAAGTATAAAGGGTGAGACTCAGTGAACCGTCGATCTTGAAAACAGCCTAGATCAACGGCCGCGCATATCGGGGATCGAAATAGCATGAAGGTTAAACAATTGAGGGAGGGCCGGGGAAAACCGTCATGGTTTAAATCATGGATGTGTGGCGCCCTCTGAGACACATCGGGGTGAAAAGCAATTCGCCTAAAATCGTTTTCCCCAACCCCCAATGCTGAAGCTATTGGGTAAATGTGGATCGTAGATCTTAATCAGATCAATGGATGAAACCCATATCGGTGATTGGAGTAGAGAGAATATTAATGAATCAAAGTCAGGCTGGGGAAAACCATCGTGGTTTAAATTTTGGACATGTGGCGCCCTCAAAAGCACATCGGGGCAAAAAGCAGTTCGCCTAAAACCATTTTTCTCCAACCCCTGATGTAAATATATACCTATAAAAGGGGGACCTACCGACATTATTTTATGATAACTTGAAACATTCAAACGCTCGGGAACTTGGCGCAAAGCATCCATTTGAAATTCAAGCTCATAACTGAACCAGATTCATGTTTCTCTCGTCACTTAACAAGTATTTTCTCCATGGCCTCTAATCCTATTGTCTTATCCATAAATGATCAAGACATCTCCTCCAAAGAAGAAACACTAATTGATAGAGACACAGAGAAAGAAAGAGAAACAAGAGATGAAGGTGAAAGATGAGAAGATGGCTCAAATTCATAGAGATAATCAAGATTTGCAAGAGAGAGTGAGAAAAATGAAAACCAGGCTAAAGGGAAAAACATTATTGCAAGGAGACAAACATGTCATATATGATGTTATTTCTGTAGAAGCTGCTAAATTCAGGGTTTACCTAAATTTTATAAATGACCAAGACAATGTGGTTGCTACAGCTTGGAGCAGGTGTGTTGTTGTTAATGAAGTGTTAGCCAAGAAGCCCTTAGAATGGGCCCAAAATGCTATTGACTTGCTAAATTATGTGCCAACTACCAATCTTCAAACTATCGGGGTAAAATACAGGACTGCGTTGATCATTTCAGCTAGGAAAATCATCACCAAACATAACCTGCTCAGATTGGTCCAAAACAAAGCTATGCAAATGGAGCACAACATACAAGAATTTAAAGATGCATTTGAACAATTGTTTATCAAAGGCCTCCCATCATTTTGGAATAGAAGAGGTTCATTATACAATCAGGAAGATTACAATACTCTCCTCATGCAATGCAGAATGGACCATTCTAAACTTGAAGCTATAGAAGAAATTCTGAAAGGCCCAAGTCTAGTAGAATATCTAGCTACAGACTTCGAAATTTTGAATAAGTTCAAGATAGTGAAATTCAGCATGCCGAATATGTCCTATGCCAAGTGCATTGACTTAGAGATTTTGATTAAAGAGATGATGGATCATGGAATCCCCTCTGATTCACAATGGAAGGAAATTGTGCGGCTGGGTAAGACAAAGTGCAATATCGCTGGATCCAGTCATTGATCCCCAAATGTCATCAGATTTGTAGATCCGATAGAAGACCAGAGTGAGACAGATGGCGTGAAAGAATCTGAACATACAGAGAAATTTCCCATAATTTTGGAAGTGTTTTATTTTGTCAATCATTGTAAATCATTTCGTATACTGAAACTGTCAGTCGAAACTATTTTGGAAGCTGAAACGCTTCAATTTCAGTTATTTTGATCAAGTTGTATAAGTACTGGGTTACTTGAATAAATTAATGTTGGAAGAAGTGCAAGAGCACCTTTTGGTTGTATTAGACTCTATTTTGTAAATTTTCTGAATCTGAATTGAATATAAATGCAGAAGATTTTGAAGTCTCTATGAAAATATTCTAATGGGTGGTGATATGAGCTTTGTTTCCTTCCATCGTATGTATTTCCTGTGACCTATTACTTCATTTACATTTTCTTCTATTTAAATTAGAGAGTTAAAGGCCCATAATTCATCTTGTGATGCTCTTGGCTTAAGCAATTTAAACTGTGTGATTGTCTTCTTAACTTATTCAGAATTCATTTCAGTAATGCTCTGATGTAGTTATTTGTTTTCTTTATCTTCCTACACTCTATTTAAATTTAAGAATAACTTAGATTCATCGCCTCATTTAGCCTTTGTCCTCTGGAGAGTTCTATCAGTCGATGCATTGTTTTCATTCACTTTCAGAATTTTGACTCCATAGCCATGATTGTTCCTCCCCTTCTGTAATATACCAGATATAAAAAGTATGCAGAACAAAAATAAAATGCTAGAAATGGCAAAATAACAGTAATATAGCAAGCATAATCTCCACAATAACACATAAATGATATAAGAACAACAACAGAAATAGCACTTTGATTCAGAAAGCAATGTTCATGGGCCTCTTTGAGGGGGAAACCTCCAGTTGAGTATTGCTCTATTACAATAATCTCCAAGATAGGGTTTTCATACCCTCGACCCTTATTTATACTAAATATGTCTATCAAGAGAATCATCTAGAGAAAGATCCTTCTAGAAGTGGAATCTTCTATTGGGTCTTATTACATCCTCCTTATTCTATTTTATTGAAAGGCCTTATTAATATTGACCTTTATTACATCCGAATATATTGCTCTACCTATGTGCAGTTTAGGACCCTAACATGTCCACCCCCTTAAAATCAACCTTGTCATCAAGGCTTGAGATGTGGAAACTGCTTTAGAATGGTAGTTGGTTCCCAAGCGGCATCTGCTGCAGTTGTATCTTTCCACTGGACTAGCACTTCCTTGATGGTTCTTTGATGTAGGAGACGCTCACGCTGGTCCAAAACTGCTTCTGGTTATATCCAAATGGATCCTTCTTCAGCTAACTCGAGAAGGTTGGATTGAATTTGGCACCTAGTTTCAATCACCTTCTTTAAGCATGAAACATGAAAAACAGGATGTAGCTTCGAATGACTGGGCAGAGCTAACTGATAGGCGACTTGTCCCACACGCTTGAGAACTGTATAAGGACCATAAAATTTGGGTGCTAGCTTCTGACAATGCTTGGCCTTGAGGGAAGTTTTATTGTATGGTTGCAGTCGCAAAAACACCTGATCCCCTTCTGCAAATTGACATTTAGAGAAACCTTGATCTACTTGTTGCTTCATGCGATTCTGTGCCATGACCAAGTTCTCTTTGAGGGTACAAAGAATGTCCTCTTGAACTGTAAGTGTTTGGTCAACCACCTGGAACTTCGAGGTACCTGATAAGTATGAGAGAACTAAAGGTGGCTTTTGTCCATATACCACTTAAAAAGGAGTCATGTGTGTAGTTGTATGGTAGGAAGTGTTGTACCACCATTTAGCTAGGGGTAACCATTGAGCCCACTGATTTTTCTTTTCAGAGGCAAAACACCTCAGATATGTTTCCAAACATTTGTTGACAACTTCCATTTGACCATCAGTCTGGGGATGATAAGTTGTGCTGAGATGCAATTGGGTGCCCTGTAGCTTGAACAATTCTTACCAAAAATTGCTTGTGAAAGTTGGGTCACGATCAAAAACAATAGAGTGCAGCATGCCATGAAGCTTGAAGACCTAGTCCATGAAAATTTGAGCCAGCGTGGATGCAGTAAATGGGTGTTGAAGAGCACAGAAATGAGCATACTTGGAAAGGCGATCCACAACCACCATTATGACTGATTTATTTCCCGATTTGGGTAAGCCGGTAATAAAGTCCATAGAGATATCCTTCCAAATAGCAGGTAGAATAGGAAGCGGTTGTAGTGTGCCCGGAGATTTGACTATTTCTCCCTTGTTGCATTGACACACATCACATTCAGCGACAAAATTATAGATGTCTTGTTTCATACCATCCCAGAAAAAAGAACGTTTGACCCTGTCATAGGTTTTGGTGAACCCGGAGTGCCCCGCTATGGGTGTAGCATGAAGCTCAGAAAGTACCATGGATTTAAGCTTTGATTATTTACTTAAATACAAACGACCTTTGTATCAAATCTCATCCTGGAGCCAAGAGTACCCTGGGGGAGTTGGAGCATTGGTCTGCAATTGTTGGATCAGATGAAAAATTTTGGGATCTTGTAGCCATTCCTGGCGAACAGCTTGGAGCCAATATGGTACAATGAAGGAAAGAGAAAAAAGGGATCCTTCTTCTCCATATTTTTGGGACAGTGCATCCACCACCACATTGTCTTTTCCTTTCTTGTAAATGATCTCATAATCATATCTAAAGATCTTAGTCACCCATTTTTGTTGCTCCGGGGAGGAAATGCGTTGTTCCAGAAAGTAATTGAGTCTTTGATGGTCTGTCTTAATTTGGAAACATTGCCCCAAGAGATAAGGGTGCCACAGATCAACGGCATGCAGAATAGCCAACATTTCCTTTTCATACATGGGTTTGCCCAGATTCATTTCAGATAGTTTCTTGTTGGTGAAGGCCAAAGGTCAACCCTCTTTCATAAGGATAGCATCGATTCCTTTCCCTGAGGCATCACATTCCAACACAAAGGTCTTTGTGAAATTAGGAAGGGCCAGAACCGGAGTGGTGCACAAGACCATCTTCAAGGTTTGAAAAGCTTGAGTAGCGGTTGAAGTCTATGTGAAAGAGTTTTTTTTTAGGAGAGCAATGAGAGGTGCTACAATCTTTCCATAATTCTTAACAAACTTGTGATAATACCCTATTAATCCTAGAAATCCATGCAATCTTTTGAGAGTCTTTGGGTGTGGCCAGTCTTGCATAGCTTCAATCTTTTTTGGATCCACCCTGACGCCATCCTTGCTAACCAGATGACCCAAGTATTCTACTTCTGAGGCACCAAAAGCACATTTATACTGTTTTAGGAAAAGTTGGTGCTCAGAGAGTAGATGGAGAACTCAATCCACATGAGTAAGATGGTCTATCTAGGTTTTGTTATAGATGAGGATATCATCAAAGAAAACAAAGACAAAATGACGGAGAAAGGGATGGAAGACATGTTTCATGAGGCTTTGGAAGGTGGAGGGGGCATTACACAAGCCAAAGGGCATGACCAAAAACTCATAGTGGCCCTCATGAGTTAGAAAGGCCATCTTGGGAATGTCTACCTCTTTCATACGTATCCGGTGATAGCTCGAGCGAAGATCAAGTTTAGTAAATAATTGGGCACCACTTAATTCATCCAGGAGGTCATCAATGACAGGAATGGGAAATTTGTCTTTAATGGTCAGTTTGTTGAGGGAACGAAAGTCAGGACACATTCTCCAAGAACCTTCTTTCTTCAGGACCATGACTACAGGAGAAGAGTAAGGGCTCATACTAGGGTGGATAACGCCTACATTAAGGAGTTCCTGGACCATTTTCTCAATTTAATTTTTTTGTGAAAAGGGGTGGCGATACGGACGGATATTGGGAGGAAGGCTTTCGGATACAAGGGGAATGGAATGATCATGAACACCGTGGGAAGGAGGGAGTCCTTGGGGAGTGGAAAATACCATTTGATGTTCAGAAAGGAGGGCTTGGAGGTCTTGCGGCACCGGGGGTGTCTATGTTTCTTGTATGGCATGGAGTTGGGAAATGACACCAGAATGACCTTTTTTGAGCAGCTTTTCCATGCGATGGGAACTAATGACCTCAGGTGAACCAACAGTGATGCCTTCGAATTTATATTGGTGGCCTTCCTGGTCAAATTGCATGGTTAATTCCTTAAAATCCATGAGAATGGGACCCAAAGTCCTTAGCCAGTCTGCACCCAACATAATGTCACAACCACCCATGTCGATAGCAAACATATGGGATTTTAGGTGGTAGTCACTGATTTGGAGACGGACATTTTCACAGCACCCTCCACATTTCATTGAACCACCATTGGCAATCATGATTTGGAAATTGTTGACGGCATAGATGTAGCAATGAGTTTCTTGGGCAATGCGGCGATGAATAAAATTATGGGTGCTTCCACTATCAACCAGAATGATGACCTTCCGATGCTTGATGTAACCGATTAACTTGAGGGTTTGGGGAGCGGAGAAGCCAGTGAGAGCATTGAGGGAAATGACCAGTTCCACTTCGAGAGGGTCTGAGGGAGGGGTTATGTCAATGATTTCAGGTGACTCAGACACAAGGGGAGTTTCAACATCTTCTTCTGAAATATCCTCAGATATGGCCATAAAAAGATTGTGTTCCTTACACTTATGGCTCGGAAAATATTTTTCATCACAATTATAACAAAGGCCTTTGAGTTGGCATTCAGCCATTTCAGCCCTGGTCAATTTTGGATCTTTAATGGGGTGGAGGGAGTAGTGGGATTTACAGGTTTAGGGCGAGGGATAAAGGAGGGTTTTCAATTTTGAGAGGAAACAACCTGTTGTGCTTCTTTATCTCTTTTAGTAGCCTCCACCCAACTCAAGGATCGAGCCATGAGGACATGGGCCCGAATCTCCTCCTTGAGGCCACTGATAAAACACTCTCAAAAGAAAGCATCAATCATGCCCTCTATTCAAAAATCCAGATGCTCAAAGGCAGCTATGAAGTCTTCTACTATTTCTGATTGTTTCAACTTTGTCAAATGGCCCAAATGGTTGGTGTCAGTGTCAAATCACTCATAAATCTCAGTCACAAATTGGGTCCAAGAAATATACCCTTGATGGGAATTTTTTCTCCATTGCCACCATTGCCAATGTTCTTGATCTAGATGGAGAACACCATACTGGAGTTTGCCCAAGTCATCTGTAATGCTGTATAAAGAGAAATAATGTTCCATTTGGGTTACCCAACCAGTGGGGTCCAAGCCATCAAATTTGGTCACATCCACCCGCGGAAGGCGTAGGTCATGTTGAAAGTGATGGTGTTGAAAGGTATGGGAATGGGAGGAATGTTCACCTTCAGTCTTTGGAGGTGCATCAGAGAAAGGGTCATCTGTAGGGATATTCAGTTTGGTGCAGAGTGATGCAAAGACAGATTCAAGCTGGGTGGTCAGTTCTTGTTTGACTTCCTCCATTGAGGACTGCATGGTTGTATTTATGGTTGTATCGATGGACGCAACATTGGCACTAAGTTGTTTTACTTCTTTTTGGGTCTCAAGGAGACCAGATTGCAAGGTGTTGAAGCAAGCTTCCAGGTCTTTTCTACAGATATGGGCCATGAGGCTGGGTGAACTGAAAAGGGGCAAGCGAGGTCAAAAATTTTGCTGAAAAATGATATTGATGAATGTGATAAGGGAAAAGAGATGAATCCAATGGAATAGGTCTCAAATAATGGTGAAAAAAATTCTAGACTTTTTATTTTTTTACACCTGCGAAGTTTTACTCTGGTCTGAAGAATATTGCAGCGATGAAATCCCCAAATGCTTAACCAGTAAGAAAAGTGTAGTGATTTGACAACCTGAACACAGTTGCACAGCAACAGATCTTGTATGTTTTAATTTGTTTATGTTTCTGTCCCCCAAGGGTTAGGTATTCAAGGGTTCTACAGACAAGGGTTTTCCCTGTGCTGTAGCTCTCTGATATATGTGCGAGATCCAACAATAGTACTTGGCCCAATATCTCAAGGAACTAACTAAGGAGGATAGATTGTACCCTTACCTATACTACTCGACTACCCAGGTACTAGAGAGTATCTTCCCGAGTGTTGTTCTCGATGGCACTATAGCAGTCAGGTGGTCGATCGGTTTATCTAAAGAGGGCTTCAGGAAATCTAGGTTGATCCGTACACAGGTGTTGTCTGATGCGCTACCACTCGAAGGGGTACCAACATGGGTTACAAGGGTGGCCAACAGATGTGCGCTTAAGAACCACTTGTATTTCTTGCATCTATGAATCCCTCAACCATGGGTTTATGCGCATAATGATAGATCTTTGTGGCTTAAAGATGTCGGAATACGTCTCTACCCTGAAAAACATTTCCCACAATTTCTGCCAAGGAAAGTGCTCTGATACCACTTGTAATATACCAGATATAAAAAGTATGCAGAACAAAAATAAAATGCCAGAAATGGTAGAATAACAGTAATATAACCAGCATAATCTCCACAATAACACAAAAATGATATAAGAGCAACAACAGAAATAGAACTTTGATTCAGAAAGCAATGTTCACGGGTCTCTTCGAGGGGGAAACCTCCAGTCGAGCAGCACTCTATTACAATAATCTCCAAGCTAGGGTTTTCATACCCTCGACCCTTATTTATACTAAATATGTCTATCAAGAGAAGCATCTAGAGGAAGATCCTTCTAGAAGCAGAAGCTTCTATTAGGTCTTCTTACATCTTCCTTATTCTATTTTATTGAAAGGCCTTATTAATATTGACCTTTATTACATCCGAATATATTTCTCTACCTATGTGTGGGATAGGACCCTAACACCTTTCTTGCCAACAATTTTATTTAAAAACCCCAAAACAAACCAAATCTAGCCACAAATTTCCAAAGAAACATCAAGTGACATGAGAGAGCCCTCTCTGAGTTAAGAAGGCTAGTGCCTCAGCTCTAAAGCTATTTGAAATAGTTACCTCTATCGTTTGTCTAGTCAGTCGGACAAAATTTACAGAGTGCTAACACCAAGAACCCTCACACATGGGATGAGAGTCTCTCCTATGTTCAGCATAGCTACAACCAAGCCCTGCATAGCTCAACCGACCACAGCCCCTTTCATGTGGGGTTGGGATTCCAACCATTGGGTCCCATAGTTGTTACACTACCCCTTGCGGTCATCTTGGTCGACTCATCTCTTGCTCCAACTGAAGTTGACAAAGCCACCCAGTTCATTGAGTGGATCCAGCACATCCGCCAACAGTTTCAGGATTTTCTACAGAAGTCCAATGACAAGTATAAGCAGCGCCATGATCAACACTGGGTGCCACATAAGTTTCAGGTGGGCGAAAAAGTTTGGTTGCACTTGCAGAAAGAGAACCTTACAGGACCCCATAGGAAGCTTCGTCCACTCCATTATGGGTCGTACACCATCACCAAGGTTGTGGGTGATAATTCTTTCAATCTCAATATTCCTCCTTTCCTTGGCTCGCGCCCAGTTTTCAATATCGATATCCTTCGATCATATTTCCCACCATTATTGGACACCTAAGAGATAGCAGAAAACCTGACACCAATAGAGCTCAACCCCGACTGCATACAACAGGAATCCAGTGATCATATTGTGGACAAATAGATCAAGGGCACTAGCTAGCAAAGGATCCAACTTTATCGAGTTGTCAAAGCAGGGCAGCTCCTGCACCAAAGCAAGTGGCTCACCCAGGGACAAATTCAACAGAAATTTTCTCATCTGATGGGGGAACTCAACTCAATGGATACCATTGCTTCCTAAGGGAGGAGGATTGATCCAAATGGATGTCAGTGGCCTCCCACCTATTCCATGTGGAAAATTTTGGCAATTTTCCAGTTTGGCAGTTTTTTCCCTAGTTTTTGGGTCCCTGATTTGAGGGGCCGTTTTGAGGCCCTAAACAACATTTTTTGGGGATCTCCACAATCCTAATGATCTTTGATAGATAGCAGCAAAATGTGTAGTCTTCAAAAATACCTTTCCAATGGTCTATCGTGTGCCTAAAATGGAGATCGTATGCAAAAGTTACGACCCGGGAAGTTGATGTACTAACTTACCCAAATGGGCCCACATGACGTTTGGCGCTTCATCTCCTAGGGTTAGGTTTTTTGGATGTCTAGGGTTTTTGACATTCCTTTTTATTGTAAAAATTCCTTCAGAGCCTCATGGTAATCATCTTCTTATGAATGAGCACAATTATCACATCTCTTCTCATAGATAATCCACCACCATTCTAGCAAGCTTGTTTCTGCTGCATTTTTACAGTTTCAACTTGTTTCCTTATTGAATAGAAACTAGTTTTATTGTGTATCTGTTATTCCGTGTTAAGCATATTTTGATAATAATCCGTATTCATTTCGTTCTGAAAATATATTCCGGATCACTATCTTTTTAGAGGGTTCATGCCACTCGACCAATAGTATGCAACTTTCCTACTAGGCTTATGCTTGATGCGCATATGCACATGTACATGTAGTTGTTTCCCAAGAAGGGCCAACTCAAGTTTCCCATTACTCCGGTTGGTAGGGATATATGTGATTTATTGGCTAGTAAGGATAATCATTTCCTTGATATTTTACAATACCCAAACACGAGGATGGATTGGAGAGGATGTCCAAACATTCGATATACAACAGTCGAGCCACTAAATGAGAGAGGTAATATTATCGTTATGTTTTGATAATTCTAGTTGCATATTTTTATGTCTTATTTAATGCATATGTAATTTATTGTAACGTTTTGGTTCAATTATCTTATTATTATTATTATTATCTATTGTTTTGCAGATATTGGCACATATGTTGGGGATGAGCCTCCCCAACAGGATGAAGAGATGGAGGAGGCAGCGGACCAACATTTAGTACAAAGACCCTACATGCCACACAAGATGGATCATAGAGGTAGTTGATTAACTATGCGGTGTCATGACTATTTATGGAGTGGTACTTGCACTAGTTAGAGACATATAATGGGTACAAGATCTCTCTACGATATGGAGGAGTTTTCATCGTGACATGGCATTGTTGATGCGTCATATTGTTAGTGTCGTCAACCTCATCGAGAGGTTGAGGGATACTACTCATGATCCTACTCCATTTGGTTCATCAACATATCCATCCACATCCTCTACTCCACCACTTCGTCCCCCTCCTCCTCTTTATGCTTCTATTCTACATGAGTTGATTGCACCATCCATCAATTCTTCTTCTTCCCCTTCACATGTGTCTGAACATGCATCCATGGCTGATCCTCCTCCTCCTCCCTCTACACATGTGTCTGTTCCATCCACGTTCGATCCTCCTCCTCCCTCTACACATGTGTCTGTTCCATCCACGTTCGATCCTCCTCCTCCTCCCCCACTTCTGTGACCGTCCATTGATCATTGTCCTTCTCCTCCACATGTGTCATTATCCATCGATCCTCCTCCTCCTCTACACGCGTCACAAGCTTTTGTTTCTTTAGACACTATGTTCACGTCATGTGCTACTGCACATGTTGATGACCTTGAAAGAGACATTTGATAGTGTACTTATGTCGACATTTATTTATGACATTATTATTGATAGACCCTCTACCACTGGTAGCAATGACACTTATGCCTCTGACTCAAGTGGTGGACCTAGCTAGTAGTGGTACTCATTGAAATGTATATTGATTGTTTTATATTTGACTTGAGATGTATACATGACATGTTTATTGCAGATTTTGTTGAGATGTATGTTTGACATGTATATTCATATGTATATCACTCGTGTATATTATGTTTTTAATATAATGTTGTGATTGTTGTTGTTGTTTTATTTATGAAATGTATTATGAGTATGCGAATGATTAACATTGCTAGTGATTTCTCTATTTTTAAGTTAAATTTGAGATATATCACTCATTTAAATTTACAATTTCCATATAATGAGTAACTTTACCTTTATGAAATCGTTTAATTTGGATTGTGATTGCAAAAAGTTATAATCATTAATGCCATATAATGTTTAACTCTTCTTCCAGGTGAATTGTTTGTTTTCCAACAAATTACAATATGTTTATTTAACATATTTAGAAACAAAAATACTTAAATATGATGAGTGAAGTGATTGTGATTTGAATATTTGTGTCTTTTTCATATATTATAATAATAACATTATAATATAATTATTCACTAATAATAATGATGATGATGTAATAATAATGTTATTTTTTTATTTTTTATTATTCAAAGATTATAAGTCAAAGTTATAATATAATTGTTTACTAGAATCAAAATTATTATATTATATTAATATTTAATTTTTCCATGTAAATGTGTTGAACCTGCACATAATAGATCTAGCTAGAAAATACTACACACATTTGTAGAGAGAAATTTAGAAAGAAGAAGAAGGAGAGAAAGAATAGAAGAATTCTCATTAACCGTTTTCCACACTCAAAGAGTGAATAATTTACAATAGATATGTGATATATGAGTAACTAATGAGCCATAGTGGTGGTCTAGTGTGATCTGGACACACACCAGCAGTTACGGGAGTGAACTGCCACCTAGTCTAGTCTCTCAGGCAGTTACGAGAGTGAACTGCCACCTAGCTGAGTTAACTAGTCAACTAGTCTTCAATTAACTGACTGAACAGAGAGTAGTGAGGAGTTAACTCAGGGAATCAAGAGTAATGTGTCAGTCTAGTGATGATCCCAAGGCAAGTGCGCACTAGCTGGTGATGATCCCAATATTGCATGGTGAATAAATCAATGCAGCATCTAAACTCAACTCAACTAGTCAAACTGAAGTGTCAATTGAAAGAGAATATTCTCCAGGTGGAATATTCTCCCCTAAAATATAAGAGAGTGGATAATGACTAATTATGACTAATAAACAAGGAAAAACCTTAGGAAAAAAAATCCTAGGTGTGTGTTGAAGTAACTCCAACATTCCAAAGATTTTATTAATTTATATTATCCAACTATTATAATATATGAAATTTATTCAATTAAATTTCAAATACTAAATACAAAGAATAATAATACATTTTAATTATCAATACACTTTCTATGAAATGGTTTCACAATTTTTTACTCTAATACTAACTTTATGAATACTCTTTTAAAAAGGAATATCACCAAACATTTTATAATTAGTATTTTAAGAATTGGTAAAATTGACAAATGTTTCTATACTTTTAGATAAATATGGATCATAAAATGTTTTCTTACTTCTGACTAGGCTCTAGAAAAACACTCTTTTAGAATTTCCATGTCCTTCCTATATTGACACTTGTTTCAAGGAGAATGTAAAAAGAATGATTAATATAAGTTTATATGATTGTAAAACTAAAGGATGGATTGGAATAGGTAAAGGCCATGATAGTTGCACTAGTTAAGGTTGGGAATGCCATCAAAGTTGGTAATCCCAATACCACAAGAGTGATTCCATAACTCATATATTTTTCTTGAAGTTATTTTGTTGGAAGTGTCCTTAGAAGTTCTATCAAAGTAAGTATATATTTATTTGAATCTTGTTTTTTTTAAACAATAAAAAATTTTAGGTTTGATTTTTCTTATCTTCATTTTTTTGTTAAATAAAATATAAATTAAAATAAATATTTACTAGTGTACGTCACCAACTTTGTGATATCTCAATTAATCCTTAGTATTTAAAAGGTTAACATAAACATATGTTAATACAATACGACGTAAATTTGCTATAATAAACAATAAACATGACTATAAAAATATATCAAAACCACATCTTATTCTTGTACTATTTAATGTGTTTTCAATATGGTGGTTGTAAATGGTCGTTAAATTTTCATATCCAACACAATTATAAAATAAAGAAGAAAAAACATAATTGTCCATTATATATACCCATAATTAAATGTGACATCCATAATATAAATGCAGAAGCAAAGCATTTATAAATCAATCTGTGTTTCCATCACCCCGATTATCTTCCTCGCTAGGCATTCTAACATTGTTGTTCTCAAAAAGATCTTTAGATTTCAGATCATGTTTGATTACGAACCACCAATCTCCATCCAACACATTTGGGTAAAAAAACACTTGGTTGAAATGTTTTGGGAAAACATAAGGCTCCTTAGTTTCAACCCACATTTTTTTAGAGTTAACACATTTCTCCCGTCAAAGGTATCCCACCACTTACAACAAAAAAAAACACATTGAAACAATGAAAATTCCACTTGCATAATCTCTTATATCTTTCCAATGTAACCTAACTTCCCCTCTATTAGGTTTTGATAACGGTGGCTATCATGACTAGATTGGTCAAACTCGACCTCCACTCCACAATCTTGAGTGATGTGTCCAACATCAACATACTAAGTGTGAAAATGATGTCCATATTCCCACATAGATGGGAACAAATGCACCTGTAAAAATGCGAACAAAGGATCATGTCAAATGTCTAATAACCGAAGCATTAATAAAAACATAATATGTGTCACAATTCAAATGCACAATATTATAAATAGAACGTGGTACTCAGAGAGGTTATTATAGAGTTTTTGCACCTTATCCCTATGTTTAGTGCATCCAAATCTTCTCCACGTGGGTTACGATCGGACATTGCATATTTCTCTTATATTTGGTCATCCACCCCACTATTGGGACATATTTTTGGCATATTTTCTTTTAAATGATCAGGATAAGGAAATCTTATACCATTCAATTGTCTAAATGCTTTCTAGTTGATGCAGGAGCATCGTCAGCAGCCAAGCGAGCATGAAGGCGGAAGCCAGCTGGGACAAGCGCCAACACATTTCTCATGTTTTGAAATGTTTTGAAAGATTAGGAAGCGGATATAAATGTGATAGTTGGGGAAGTGTACTTACATTTATGTCAATATATTGTAAACAGATCTTGAGTGATTCACTCTCATCTATAGAATGTAGAGGCATTTATGCGTAGTTAATAAAAGTAGGTAGATTTGAATGAAGATTAGATAGTTTTAGGAAGTAGGAGGAAAAATGACTATAGACACCCTCGTCTTTGTATCATTGTATGATAGAAGCAATTGTATCATTAGCAGAGAGCGAGAGAAGAAGAGAGTTGTAGAAAAAGGTTATAGAGAAGAATCCATGTACAGAAGCTTTGAATTAATATATGAAGCTTTGAATCAGACTCATGGTGTTATGATGTTTTTTGTTTTTACATGTTGAATGGTCTGCTTACAATTGCTCTACCCTCTCTATTACACATTTGATTTAATGTTGTGTTGAATGTATGATTTCACATTGAATGTTTGAAGTTAGAGAGAGAGAGAGAGAATGAGTTTCAATTGTCTCTCTTCCTGAGTGAGATAAGTTCCTGCAAGGAGTGCAGTGAAGCATCCGCAGGGAGTGCATTGACAAAGATTCTGAGTTTTATCTCAGAAAGCTCAGGAGGGATACTGTTGTTCTCATTCCAGCAGAAGTGAAAGTGAAGCCCAGAAGTCGTGCAAGGTGTGCACAGGCTGGTTGAAAGCTTAGAACTTATCAACCAAGGGGAGAGTTGAAGGACTGCTATTTCAAGGAGTGCACAGAGTCAAAAGATCAAATACCCAGGAGTATTTGACAGTTTGTCACAAAGAGTGCGAGCAGGAACCCTTTTGGAGGTTTGAATTTGCAAGTGAAAGCTCAGGAGGGTGAGTGCCTTCGAAGTACTCAAAGGGAAGCGAAGTGAAGTTGTTTTGCAGGAGGCTAAGTTTCGATGAAGGAAAATGGGATCATCCCATAGAGATTCTTGAAGGAAGGAATGAACAGTCGGAATTCTTCGTGGAGAAGTATCGAAGATCCAAGATTCATTAGGTCTTGTAGAGGAGCAAGGGGAGTTAAAGTGAGTTCTTGTCTAATTATAAGCTCAGGAGAAATAGGACTGGTAGATCCAATCCAACGAGGGCCATCGGATCTTTTGTAAACTCTCATTTCGAAGTTCGGAGCTTTGAAGGGGTAGAGGAATAGCGACAGGAGGATAGGTTCAAGTCCCAAAAGAGTGGAAATCTTGGAGTGACAGGTGGCAAGAATCTACGTCGGTGATAGAGGACAATGGAGAAGACAGGTGGCGTACTTGTCGCCAGGTGGAGTCAAAACTTCGTTGACCATTTTTGGGGTTTCGAAGGTTGGAGAGCCAAGAGTCTTGCATCAGGATTCGTGAAATCGTGAAGTATGAAACTCTGAATCAGCGAAAAGACCCGTTGGGGAGTCATCCTTTGCTGAACATATCAAGGTTCAACATTTCACCACTTTCGAAGACAAGAGGTAGGGGTTCTTTGTCCTGAGATTCCCAAAATTGTGAAACGTGATACAGCTGTGGAGAAGGATGCGGCCAAACATTTCGGTGAATCGGCATTTCAGGTTTCGGAAGTAGAAGGCCGAGAAACTCAACAATGGAAGTCGTGAAATCGCGAGACCTGAAGTCCCAAATTAGTGAAGGGCATGACTTTATTGTGGTCAAGTATATTTGGGTTGACGCTTGGTGTTTGTTCACATAGGATCAATTCATAAGGACTTGTGGATACACCGTGGGTGTATCAGATATTTCCCAAGGGGAAATCAAAGAGTCAATTAGACTCAAGGGCAGATTTAGAGCGATCTTGCGTGGACCTCGACCCGAGGGTTCAGGGGTTTGCACCATTAGTCACTGTCCCATTTCCTTATTTTGTCTTCATACAATGCAACCCATGGTCATGTTGCCTTTGTGTTATAAAGAATGAATTTATTGATGGCATCAATTTCTAAATTCGTTGATGTATACACAAATTCAAAATGAATAACATGAGATCAAATATATGTTATCAACTTAAAGAATAAATTTATTGGTGGCACCAATTTCTAAATTCGCTGATGTGTTTAAGAATTCAAAACAAATAGCATGAGATCAAATATATATTATCAACTTCAATGTAAACAATTTATTTGTACTAAATTGATAAAATATAATTGACTTACTCTTTATTAAGCACCTTTTTTGGTTCATTTGGAGTAGCTCCCATTCCATTTTGTGCTCATCTCGATGGTCATCCCAAATGACTACCCCTATTGTGTCGTTAATTTTCTTGATGTACTCACTGTCATAATATAATGACTCGTATACTATGTACCCCTCTGTCATAGAGCCCTCTGGTTTTTCCCTTTGTTAAAGAAACCCCTTCAATTTTTTCATGTACCTCTCTAAGAAGAACATCAAACGACATGAGAGCACCCCAACCAATTCAACCTCGTCAACTAATTCAACAGTTCCTTATCAAACATACAAACAATATCAACTATCTCTCGATGCAACCATGGAATGTTAGCCATACGAATTTCCTTTGATGTGATCCAACGTACAAATGCAGATAATTTCAATATGGCACGTTGAAGGTCCTGGGAAATTCATGGTTCACACAACCACACATAAGAAAAGGATAATGACACTACAAAATAGACACACACATCATTAATTTCCATAAAATTGTGATGCATATCATATTTTTACCGACAATATAGAAGAAGAATCATGCATTCAACATACATACCCTTACAAGGTTTAGATGGTTATGTGATTTCAACCCGACAAATTCCATTCTACAGTGAAGCAACATTGTAGAGTTGACCCATATAAATAAGGTGCCTTCACACCCAATATAACATCCTTCGTCATAGAAAGGTCATCTTTCTTCAAAATCCATTGGATGTTACCTTCTTTAAAATACTAAGAGGGAGTAGCCTCTCCTCTAGTTTATTTTCTTGGCCAATGTCTCTTTTTAGTATTTTAAGCAATAAGATCTCTCCTAACAACCAATCTGTTTCTTTTATTCAATCATATGTGTCTCCATAAAGAAGATGAAACTTTTTTGAATATATGCATCAGATCTAGTAAGTGAACAATATTAAGATGCTCCAAATATGCAAGCTCATAAAATACATATTTTATTTTCATCCCAATGTGCATTTTATAAACATAGGTGTCAAAAAATTTAGGATCATTGAACATAGGTCCCCATTTGAATCTAGCAATTTGTTGACGATTAAAATCATAACGATGAATTTCGCCCGCAAATTATTGCTAAGGCCCTATTATTTAACTATGCTAATAATATAATACTAGTAGGTGGGACCCCCTTGTAGACTAGAGGCGCAAGGATAGACATATCAAACATTTTTTTTTTGTTGTTTTGATGCTACCTACACAAAGTCCTATATGGTTGATAATGGAGTCTTGGTTTCTTTTTGACATGGTAACAGGTGGATGAAGCATTTTTGTGGAATGCTTTTTGCGGTCCAAAACATTTTTTATGGTTATAAGGGGCATGTATTTACAGTTGCTATGATTTAACTATGTAACTAATCATTGTGATCGATTATCTAGGCACATATATGCAAGAGATATTTTTAGTGATAACATAATAAAAAAAAAAACTATGGAAAAAAATCCTAAAGGGAAAGAAGCTATGTTTGAAGGGTTATATGCAAATTCGAATGGAAAAGTAAAAGGATATTAGTGTTAGTCCTAACTATTATGCTATGGTCGGTTAGTGGGCTATGCGAATTTCATTAGATTTGAATTGGGTGCATATGGAATTGCAATATGTATGATGGCATAGAATTATGGAAAGGGTTAACGTGTAAATGATATTGGGTGGTGAACTATGCAAAGGATATCGTCGTAAATTTCAAATGGTTTGGCATTGAATACATGGTTTAATTTATTAGTTAATGTTTGGCTATCTTGTACTTCGAATTGAATAGGCCAGGAGAGGGAAGCGATGTGCATTTAATGCATGTCACATGTGCATTTAATGCATGTCACTCCATACTCCCCCTATCGGTCGTCACCCTATCATTGTTCCTTTGTTGCATTTTTCGATCTATTGGTTTTGAAGCTCCACATTTCAATATCGTGGAAGGAAGAAGGTGTTACACATCAAAATCACTCACTTCAATGATGACCTATTGTCATCATTTCAAGTGTCACAAGTGTCACATTTTGGTCAAAAGTGTTGCAAACATAATACTGTCATCTTGCCTATGTCGTGTCTCGAACGACATCACAAAGAACACTTGAAAACACCCTCAGAGACTGGTTTAAGAAGGAGAAATCATTTGATGAAGAGTACAAAGATTTTTCCATGAAAAAAACCACTTAAAAATTAATTTTGAAGTCCAACGCTCCCCTACCCACTGTCAAGGAGTGCCAACACTCCTTGACCTTCTTTGGGGGAGTGTTCTAGCACTATGTGCATCCTTCTGGGGAAGCACTGTAATTTTTTGAGGAAATTTTGGGAAACACTCCCCTACCCACTGTCAATGAGTGTCAATGCTCCCTGCCCTCCTTTGGGGGAGATTTGCAACACTCTGTGCCCCATTCTGGGGAAGCGCTGGGTTATTTGAGGAAATCTTGGGCTGTTGAGGAAAATCAAGGAAAAATCCCCCTAATATCTCGAGTTGGTTGGATTTGAATCTGAGGTCAAGGCTAGATCTTAGGGAAGATCCACAACTAATGGAGAAATATCCTCAACCTATCCCAAGAATATCTAAGGTGGTTGGGTCTCTCCAAGCTTATATAAGGAGGCATTCTCATGGTGAAAGGTGGATGGAGATATTGAGAGATACCTAACTTATGATCTCATAAGGAAGGAGGGCATTGAAGGCATCAAACTTATGATCTCATAAGGGAGATAATCAGTGAAGCATAGTAATTTTGTGTGTGGATCATTTGAGCAAGGGTTTGGACAAGGAGAACTGGAAGAGGTTGTTGCAACTTCATCAAGGTTTTGTAAGTATCTCTTTTGAGTTCTCATTAATACATGTGCTTGCCCTGTTTCCTTCTAGATTGTGTATATCTAAATGAAATTGTATTTGATGGATAGATCTAGTTTCAAACTAATCTTGGTAGAATAGGAAGTATGTTTTGTCTTTGATTGGATTGCAAGACTTGTTGAAGAGCTTGAAGATCAAAGCTCAACTTGGACTGGGCAAGGACAGACATCGTAAAAAGGTACATCTTCTTCCTCTTCTCTATAGATTAGTTTAGATGGGTTTAAAGGGATGTCAGTGACCAAAGTTAGCACCTTTCTATCTTGATATTAGATATTTAGGGTTCAAGAGGGAATCCACCTGTCTACTGGTGGATTTTCCTGTAACAGAAATTGGAAACTCCACTGGGGATTCTATCTGGAGCATGTGTTACCCTCCTCGAGCTCGTTAAATTAAAAAGAGGTACATGTCTATCTGGATGGGGGATTCTGGTTTAAGAAGGAGAAATCATTTTATGAAGAGTACAAAGATTTTTCCATGAAAAAAACCACTTAAAAATGAATTTTGAAGTCCAACGCTCCCCTACCCACTGTCAAGGAGTGCCAACACTCCTTGACCTTCTTTGGGGGAGTGTTCCAGCACTCTGTGCATCCTTCTGGGGGAGTGCTGTAATTTTTTGAGGAAATTTTGGGCAACACTCCCCTACCCACTTTCAATGAGTGTCAATGCTCCCTACCCTCCTTTGGGGGAGAGTTGCAACACTATGTGCCCCATTCTGGGGAAGCGCTGGGTTATTTGAGGAAATCTTGGGCTGTTGAGGAAAATCAAGGAAAACTCCCCCTGATATCTCGAGTTGGTTGGATTTGAATCTAAGGTCAAGGCTAGATATTAGGGAAGATCCACAACTAATGGAGAAATATCCTCAACCTATCCCAAGAATATCTAAGGTGGTTGGGTCTCTCCAAGCTTATATAAGGAGGCCTTCTCATGGTGAAAGGTGGATGGAGATATTGAGAGATACCTAACTTATGATCTCATAAGGAAGGAAGGCATTGAAGGCATAAAACTTATGATCTCATAAGGGAGATAATCAGTGAAGCATAGTAATTTTGTGTGTGGATCATTTGAGAAAGGGTTTGGACAAGGAGAACTGGAAGAGGTTGTTGCAACTTCATCAAGGTTTTGTAAGTATCTCTTTTGAGTTCTCATTAATACATGTGCTTGCCCTATTTCCTTCTAGATTGTGTATATCTAAATGAAATTGTATTTGATGGATAGATCTAGTTTCAAACTAATCTTGGTAGAATAGGAAGTATGTTTTGTCTTTGATTGGATTGCAAGACTTGTTGAAGAGCTTGAAGATCAAAGCTCAACTTGGACTGGCCAAGGACAGACATCGTAAAAAGGTACATCTTCTTCCTCTTCTCTATAGATTAGTTTAGCTAGGTTTAAAGGGATGTCAGTGACCAAAGTTAGCACCTTTCTATCTTGATATTAGATATTTAGGGTTCAAGAGGGAATCCACCTATCTACTGGTAGATTTTCCTGTAACAGAAATTGGAAACTCCACTGGGGATTCTATCTGGAGCATGTGTTACCCTCCTTGAGCTCGTTAAATTAAAAAGAGGTACATGTATATCTGGGAGAATCCCCCATCCAGATAGACATGTACCTCTTTTTAATTTAACAAGCTCGAGGAGGGTAACACATGCTCCAGATAGAATCCCCAGTGGAGTCACCAATTTCTGTTATAGGAAAATTCCCCTACGGACAGGTGGATTCTCTCTTGAACCCTAAATCTCTAATATCAAGACAGAAAGGTGCTAATTTTGGTCACTGGCATCCCTTTAAACCTAGCTAAACTAATCTATAGAGAAGAGGAAGAATATGTACCTTTTTATGGTGTTTTTCCTTGCCCAGTCCAAGTTGAGCTTTGATCTTCAATCTCTTCAACAAGTCTTGCAATCCAATCAAAGACAAAACATACTTCCTATTCTACCAAGATTAGTTTGAAACTAGATCTATCCATCAAAGACAAGTTCATGTAGATATACACAATCTAGAAGGAAACAGGCCAAGCACATGTATTAATGAGAACTCAAAAGAGATACTTACAAAACCTTGATAAAGTTGTAGTAGCCTCTTCCAGCTCTCCTTATCCAACCCCTTTCTCAAATGATCCACAAACAAAATGACTATGCTTCACTGATTATCTCCCCTATGAGATCATAAGTTTGATGCCTTCAATGTCCTCCTTCCTTATGAGATCATAAGTTAGGTATGTCTCAATATATCCATCCACCTTTCACCATGAGAAGGCCTCTTTATATAAGCTTGGAGAGACCCAACCACCTTAGAGATTCTTGGGATAGGTTGAGGATATTTCTCCATCAGTTGTGGATCTTCCATAAGATCCAACCTTGACCTCAGATTCGAATCCAACCAACTCCAAAGATGAGGGAGATTTTTCCCTGATTTTCCTCAACATCCCAAGATTTCCTCAAACAGCCCAGCACTCCCCCAAAATGGGGCATAGAGTGTTGCAATTCTCCCCCAAAGGAGGGTAGGGAGCGTTGGCACTGCCTGACAGTGGGTAGGGGAGCACTTCCCAAAATATCCTCAAAAAAGGCCATCACTCCCCCAGAAGGGTGCACAGAGTGCTGGAACGCTCCCCCAAAGAAGGTCAAGGAGCGTTGGCACTCCCTCACAGTGGGTAGGGGAGTGTTGGCCTTCAAAATTCATTTTTAAGTGGTTTTTTCATGGCAAAAGATTTGTACTATTCATCAAATTATTTCTCCTTCTTAAACCATTCTATGAGGGTGTTTTTAAGTGTTCTTAGTGATGTCGTTCAAGACACGACATAGGCAAGATGACAGTATGATGTTTGCGACACTTGCAACCAAAATGCGACCCTTGAAATGACGACAATAGGTCATAATTGAAGTGAGTGATTTTGATGTGTAACAGAAGGTTCGGCCAACTCACCCTTTTAAGTGTTTTGCTACATGTATGATTCTTTGTCTCTCCATCCATGAAGTCTTCTTTGTTGTATGAATAAATAATGGCTCAGTGATGCTTGGATTTTGTGTGTTCCTGAGAATTTTAACAATGTAAATGTGTGTTATATCTATCTGTGATGATTGTATTTGTTTCGGATTGCAAGCAAAATAATTGATTTGTTATTTTAAGTTGTGCATTGTCTGGTGGCTCGGTCAGTTTAAATATCATGATGGGTCTCTATGGAATGATAAGTGAATGGTTGTATATGTGGCTCTGTGTTGATGAATGGAGGGTTTCGTTCTATGTTTTACCGTCAGTGTTCTGTTCCCTCACAGTCACGATTGTAACCCCTACCCAGTCGCAAAGGGATTGCCCGCAGTTGTTGTGTTTTTTCTTCAAACCCCGAGTCATGGTCATTGGCTCATTCTTATTGTATTTTTGCCGAAGTAACCCAAGACCCAGTCTTGGGTGGCCCTAACATTAGTATATGCATGTATGGTTGTGGATAGATATGATTTATATCTCAACATTATGTCAATAGGATGTTTTCGTCCTCACTGGTGTTTTGGTCAAGTTGTTGGACTCTTCAGTAATGGGTAGAGATGTTATATCTCTGTGTTTATTTTAATAAATGCCACTATTCAATTAAAATTCACCTCTCCTCTGAAATTGTTAAACACTCATGTACATTGGGTTATTATCCACCTACCTTTTCTCTCCTCGGGTGTTAAGCATTGGTCTTGTCCAGGTCTTGGATTAATAAGAAGATTGTGTGGCTCATTGATGTATCTTTTTCGAAGGGTTTTTTTTGCCTATGGATTGATAAGTCTTGGAAGACATACAACTCTCTATGTTATGGTTCAAATATGAACGCTCTTTTTTTGTCTCCTTGCATTTGATTGTGACAGACCTAATTTGATTTCCAACTGTCTTTTCAAGCACCTTCTTGGTTTTCAAATATTGGCTTATCAGTGAAATGGTTATGGAGGTTTTTTGTCGAGTCTTTGTCTCGTCCTTCCATGATAAAATTGGTTGAATAGTTTCAAATGGGAATAGGCGCTTGCATGCAGTCAAGAACTGTCTTCTTTCATTACAGTTTCACACACTGTGTTTTTACCAGCGTGGTCTTGATCAAAATTAGAAACAACTGTGTGTTCTTTTTGCTAGGCCCACTCAAGGTTATGGCCAGTTTTAAAAATGTTTCCTGTGTGTAATTGGTTATGTTCGCTTCATATATATTATTGGATCATCGTACATATTACCAATGGTTTTAAAAGGAAGTTATATCAACAATGATAAGGCTCGGGTTTTATGTTGACTATTGTTTTGATGCAATATCTTGTCGATAGATATGATGAAGATTGTGTGTAATCAAGCATATTTTTTAAGTTTGTTCGTATTTGAAAAAAGACCTATGTATATTTTAATTAGACATTATTATAAATTGGTAGACTATGGATGTTAATTATTATCGTGATGCATTATGGATTATCGAGGATAGATGTCGAGCATATTATTGTGCATTTTCTTGATTATTTTAAAAGAAAAGAAAGAAAAAGATCAAGGCTTGGTTAAATAGGGTTGTTGAATGTTTTGTTATAAGTTATGATTGCACGGACTGTTTTGAATTGAGGAATTCAGGGAAAGTTAATTATTGAAACAACATCCAATTTGATATAAAATTGAGAAGCAATGAATGTTGGTGTTTTTTGGATTGATTCTAATACAGATTTATGGTTATTGATTACTTAATTTATTTTATGAACAGTATCCAGTATTTTACCTGTCATTCTCTGACCTTTTTGCACATTATGAATCCCCTCACATTCTCATATTCACTTTGCACGCCCTGTTCTTAACATTAAATTAAAATTAAGTGGAAACTTTGTATTGCAGCAATTAAAAGGATGACATAGAGATAGGTCAAAGTTGATATGATTTTGTTATCATAACACAGTTGATTGTTTAATAATTTTTTGAGTAGTAATAATGTTCTTAATCCATTTCTTTTCATCACTTTTCCACCCAATACAACCCCCTCAGATATCCTAGAACCGTTAATCACCCCTTTCTCATTGACAAGTATTAAACGATTTTTATGGATTGGATTGCATGGGTCCGATGTGTTGCTGAGATAAACTTTGTTTCATATTTAAAGAGATGCCATGTATGGTTTGTTTAAGAAGATAGTTGCTAATAAATGCTACATACAGGAATGAGCTTCTTTAGCAGAGGAAACCATGGCCGAAATAACATGGAAAGAGGGAATTAGAACAGAGGCCCAAGAAGGCCAAGATTTTCGATACATTTTGATGTAGATCCACAAGAGTTAAACCAACTCTTCCAAGCTGGATTTTTCAACTAGATTGGACAAGGGGTAGTCCAACATAGGCCAGAAAGGCCTCCCTTCCAACCCCAACATGTCCCTGGTATCCTAGTTCCCCCTTGTATCTCATTACAACCTAAAGTCCCTGAAAATGACGGATGGCAAGAGATTGTTCACCCAACAGTCTCCCAACATCGTGGCTGGCCCAATTTGTCTCTACCTGCTCCTCCTCCACCTGTTAACCCAATTGTCCAAATTTACCCTGCACACTTACTTGTATAGTCTTTCCATGCAAACAAGAGACTCAAAACTGAAGCCCACCATACACATGATAAAGGAAAAGTTGTTGTTTCCCCCTCTTCTCCCTCAAGTGATTCAACCAAATCTGTTTCATCCTGTATGCACTTGAGAGATTATTGCTCTCATTTTATCAGTGAGATCAAGCCTAAAGGCTCCACACAACCTAAGTCTAATTCAGAGAAATCAAAGGGAGACAACAACAACAAAGGGAAAATTGCCTCCCAAAGTGGAAAATATGGTTTTTGAGTATATTTATTTATTTATTGTTGAGAACAGTTGACTACTGAAGTTTTTGGATAGCATACTATTTTTGGATATTTTGGATATTATATTTTTTGGATATGGTTTAAAATATCATTGATATTAATTTTCAAATTATGAGAATGATTATGGGAGCGACAAGGAGGGATGTTTTTGATTGATTGACTAGTTGTGTTTGTTTTTTTTAAGAAACTAAAGGGAGTCACAAGGGGTCCCACCTACTAGTTATTATTTATTAAAGACCCTTATTATTATTATATTAAGTCTTCCCCTAAACTAAAAGTTAGTTGAGTTTTAGTTAAATTAACTAAAAGAAGTAGTTGAACTACTTCAACTTATTTTGATTGCTTAAAGGCAAAAAGAGAAGGAAGAACACGAGGAGAATAGAAGGATAAATCATACTAAGGTTTTCTCTTGAGTTTTATTGAGATAGTTCAGTTTTCATTCATTATTTAATTCATTAAAATCATAATTATCTTTTATGACAGCAGGGTCCTATTGTAGACAACAAGTTTTAAGGTTGGATTACATCATTCGGACACTTGTTTTTCAAAGTTGTTGATCTATCTTTGATATTCTATGTAGACTTGCATGTTTATGAATTAATTTTCATGACGATAAAGGATATTGTGCAGAGTTGAGTGGGAAACAATATGTGGAAAGATTATCCAACTTTTAAAGTTCAGTTTTTTTACTTTCTGTCAGAAGTCCTTTTGTATGGTTTTCATTGGGGACATCTAAGTTTGACTTTGGTCCAAACTCCCTCAGGGATTTTCGTAAAGAGAACGATTCTTTTGATTTCTTGGAATGAAATAAGTGATTGTTATTCTGTCTCATTTGTGTTAATATGTGACTTGGTATTTTTTCTTTTGTCTCCACATTTACTTTTGCATCTATTATATTCAAAAAATTATATAAAAATGTTGAATTTTACAACAATCTTTTATTTATAAAAAATCAGCCTAAGCCCTTGTAACTAATACTTGTGGATTAGGAAATAAGTTTTGAGGCTATAAACATAGGGTGATATTCCCGTCTATCTTGCCTTAGCCAAGCAAGATCTGAAAATGCTTGAGTAAGATTATTTCATATATTTTCCTCAACACAATTCTACCATTTCCTTCTCCTTCTCTGTGGCATAGGCCCTAATCCAATTTATCATGTCATTATTTTAGTTCTTCGGGTTCTCTCTGGTTTACCATTGAAAGAAAATGAAAATCTTCTATAAGGGTGGTATTCTGGGAGGAATACCCTTGAACAATCGTACATCAAATTTCGTAGGTGGGTGGTTGGACCACCTAGTCTTTATAGAAGGCCACAACATTTACATCCATGATACCCTTTTGTTACAAGACCTGTGATGTTATCGTATATAGAGCATGTTAGTGTCAAAAATATAATTGAGGAAAATGAAGTATGTCGAATAACATTATAGATATAAATAAATAGATCAACATGCTTACTAGAGAAAAATCCAACTCCTGGATAATCGTGCATGGTATACACACATATGCCATACAATGTAAAAGACCTATCCATTGGGATGGGTATTGATACATCATATACATGTATCCCTTCCCATATTTTCTTAAATTCATCAATCGGTGGTTTGAGGTAGACATCCATTCTATTCACTTGCCTTGTACCCGGGACTATAAGATCCAACATAAGATGTTCATTCTTCATGGACAACCATGGGGGGGCGGGGGGGGTATTTTTATTGATCACTGCCACTAGCCAAACATAATAGTTGGTGTTTTTTAGAGAATAGGGGTTAACTCCATCCATAGCTATGCTCAATCATAGGCTCTATATTTCATCCTTGAATTTACCCAGCCTTGTATCCTCTATATGCTTCATGGCTATTGAATATGTTGAGATTCACATAACTCCTGACTCACTTTTATGTGAGGAATGCCACCCCTACAACATGGCTAATTTTTTTCAACAAAAGAGCCTTTGAATCCTTGGAATTATAAGCATGTGCCTCAATATCTTATGAGGAGGACCATGTGCCTTACCCCTTTTTATTTATTTTGGTACGTGTCATGCCCACATTATGGACATATCACTTTGTATGCATATCCATTTCTATATAGAATACAATCATTCAGACAACGTGGTATGATATATACTCAACATCCAACATTTTCAGCATTTGCTTTGCCTTTATGCGACAATCAGGCAAGACATTATCACTCAGAAGTACCTTATCTTTAAGTAACTTGAAATCAGTGGGAAATAGAAATGTACACTCTCATTAAGCATGAATAAAATAACCTCTTTCCTTCCTTCATTGTGTGATAAGATTCCTTAAAAAATTAGGGGAATTAATAGTTAGTTACCTCAAAAGTGCCAAGAAACACGCGTTTGACATACCATACATTGCTTTTAAGTTGTACAGTAACATTGTTGTCCCTGGTTGGGTAGACCTTGACCCCTATAATCAACTAAAGAGAGGGGTTGTGGAAGCATATTTTAGGATTTCGAAGAAGGTATCTATGACATCAATGTCATCCCCTAGTTCATTTTATCGGAATACATCTAACAACATTTTCTCCATGGCTTGGATATCCCGCAAGAAATTATCCATACCGAACTCTATGTCATTTCCTTTGTCCCCAACATGTGAAGAACTAGTGTTATTGTAGAGGTTTTGAATTGGTGAATCAGGATGTAGTGGGAATTTAATAAGCGGTTGTTTCAACCATTCTCGGTATGCTTCCTCTCTGAGTTGTACTTGTTTAGAAACAAGCTCATGACTTGACATCGTAGTGGGGTGCAATGGTAGATGGTGGACAGGTCGCTCGTCATCAGAATCCTGATTGTAAAAATATTGAACATTACATCAATAATAATAATAATAATAATAATAATAATAATCTATTTTTAAGTTCATGACCAAGCCAGACACCAAATCGATGTATGAGACCCCTTTGTTTGTGGGACAAGGGCCTCCTCTGTGCAAGCATTCGACTGCTAAAGTCTACAGAGGTATGCATACCCTACCCCCCTCTGGATTTGAAGTTGTGACCTCCAAGTAGGAAAGACATGTTCTAAACCATTAGGCCCACTCAAGTTGTATATTAATAACACAATGTATTTAATATGTTCAAAAATTATACCAAACACTTATTAGAAGCATGGACATTTTTCCCCAATAATAAGCATGCAACCAACCACTTTATAAAACAAATGTTGAATTAAGAAATATATTTACATTAGTTCCATTGAAAATAAAATAAGAAACACAATTACTTGATCATGTTTTTCTTACACCCTACAGGTTGTATACATAAAATAGATCCAATTCACAGTGTAATACTGTTGACCTAGGCTAGTTGTTGGAAGATGGCATGTTATGATTGGTAGGGTAAAACAATTGTCCATTTTCATCAAACATATGTTTGTGCTATCTTTATCTTGATAATAGCTTGCGAAACTTTGGGACTACTAGAATATCTTGAGTGTCTGAACTCGATCCTGAATCTTGATCATGCATAATTCAATGAACAATAATTAAACTACACCTGCATACATAACATAAATACATTGAGCTAAATGAATTACAAATAAAATCTAAACGTACTACAATCAACATGAGAGAACTTGAAGGACTTCCAGCGATATGGAATGAGATGGAATCTGAATAATTGACCATTTGATATTATAATTCTTTTTTTCCTGCATTTGATCCAAAACCATCATCTTGGAAAGTGTAGAACAATCTAACTTCAAACCTAATTTCGAATAAATTTTATAACTTAACGATGGGCTTAATTATATAAAGATGCATCGGTGCATATGGATAAACCAAATGCATCATTATGTTTGTTTATGAAGTGGTGATCCTTCTCAACACACTCGATCAATCAAAGAGTAAGAGATGGAAAAAAATTTAAGGTACACATAATTGTAATTATTTGGAAGGCAGCATGTCAAAGTCAACATTAAAATGGAAGTGAATTTGTGTGATCCTGGTCATAGTCGAAGCATATTTATTTTTCAAACAATATTATAACTTTATCATTCTAATTGGTGATAAGTCAGAGATAGTAAAAGGGTTCTTATTTACTATAAATATCTTGGGTATGCAATGAAAAAGCCTTTGTTTAGTCAAAATTGAAGTTGAAATTAAATTCTAAGTATGAAGCCAAAGTCTAGTGAATCAATGTTAAAGATAAGTTAATGCTTTTATTAAGTAAAGTCAATTCAAAGCTGGAATTGAAGTTGAATGGAGCCAAAGTAAAGTTGAACGCTTATGTTGAAAGATTGGTTGTCATTGATGTCAACCCTTGAATAAGTCTAGTAGCCCCAAATATATGGGTATGGAACCCGTAGTTGATTGAGAAAAAAGGTCATGGAGGATGGTGTAAATGCATGTAACTCACTCATGGATATATAGTCATCATCATGTTGTTTCCGATGATAGGTGGTACGCAACGTGGTTCCTCACGGCTGAGGAGTTATAGCCTTGTGAATTTAGAAGCCCCAAAGAATGGTTAAGAAACCCCTAGTTAGTTACAAGTCAATTAATGAAAGGGTAAAGTGGTTGTAACAAGAAAATATAGAAGCCCTAAGATTAATAAGAGAGGTTATTTGGAAAAAGTATAAATACACCTCAAGGAGTATCTCATAAATGTTGAAAAGTCAACAAGAAACATGTGTCTAATTTAGTTTTCCCTTAATTAAATTAGACAATAAATATTAATCTATTATCTCATTCATAACTGAGTGATTTGGAATTGTAATAGAATTGTAAGTGTAGTTAAGTGAGTTAAGCTTAGTTGTATTAGTGCGAGTTCAGTGAATTAA
>JASDQU010308205.1:28628-48142 GCA_032191745.1 Picea mariana
CTTGAGTAAAAGTGATGTGGATTTTTGAGTCGGCATGGAGCAGAGAGTCAAGTCAAAGATTAGGAGTCAACAACTACTTCCACAAAATCAGCACCAAGGATTCGAATAGATCAACAGCATTCCTATATTTTGTAATTTGAGATCTAGTTAGTTAGATTTTTTTTCCATAATATCTTGGTCGTTTATGACATGGTCAGATGTAAACTATTGTATAAATACTTCTTCCTTCGAATTATTGAGGGATGATTTTTGCACCCAAGGAGCTATTTGTGTAATCTTTTCAAAAGGATCGACCAGTAATAAAACATGCCAATTTACAGGATTCTTGTGTCGAATTGTTGGTGATGTTTCTCTTTCTTTGTTAAATGTTTTCCTACTCTCTATAATCACTTATGTTTTTCAGATTCTAACCATTAAAAGGAAGTCAATAGAACAAAAATTATCTTGCATACTCTGTCTTTGGTCTATATGTTGTTCATCTGATATTAAGGAAATTCTTAATTGCTTCTTTGCTTGGTTGACTTTCTCACCTTTTCTGTCCTATCCATCTCCTTTAATCTTAATAGATCCAACAGTTTTACTATCTTGCCCTGTGAAGAAACCTCATAAAAAGTTGCATCTGATTATGATCTTTAATACAGACTCCATAGCCGAATGGAATTTTAATGCATTTCTTCAAACAATTTTTATAAACAAACAAACAAACTCAGACTATCTTAACTAGCCTAATATCTAAAAACTTAAACAAATCTAAATCATACAGAGAGATCCCTCTCTGAAACTGGCAGGGCTAGATCCTAGTTTTAAAAGTGGTTTTGATAAGTTACCTCTGTCAATTTCTTCTACCCTTGACAACCTCTGGAAATTACAGAGTGCTAACATGCTCCATTCATAAAGATAAGGCCAATAATAGTTAAGGTTAGGGTTTTCTAGATAATTATAAATAAGGATGTAGTCTTTATGAAATATGTCAAATATGAAGCATAGGGTCATGGGGAGGTTGTCCTCTCAAAATTCAAGTGAATAAGAGTTTATCCTTCCATAAAATGATCATTATATGGTTTCGCCCCACCTTGAAGATTTTATGATTTAATGAAGTAAACGGACATTTATATCATATTCTTAATTATATTGCTTGTTATTCATCTTCAATATTAAGGAACATAACAATGCTCCTCTTGTCCTTGTAAAATGTGCCAAGCTCCAGATTCTCTTCAATCCTTATGTAAAATAACCCTTTAACATTTCTTTTCCTTCGCTTTAGGAATATGCTAGTTTTATCAAAACATTAAAAAAAATTACACTTTAATTTGTTAATTTGTAACATCCCCACTATAATCCCCAGTGTAATTAATGTTTATGTAGATATAATGTGTGGCTACTGTCAAAGCGATGTAATATGTGAATTGTACTTTATTGTTTTAATAATAAAATGGGATGCCAATTGCTAATGGGGACATGGACAAGAGATGGGGGATGAATTAATCCATGAGAGGGGGGAGTGTCTAGGATAATGGCCAAGAGGGGTCCAGGGGGGAAAGAACCCATGTATATTAATTTAACCCATTTTCCTAAATTTGTTATTTGTATACAAACCTTCCCATTTATGATTGAGTGTTCCCAAAGCCAATCATTGAATACATGTAAGAGGGTGGGTGTGAGTGGTCACATCCCAAAGTTATTGGGCACATGGGAGTTGACTACAATCAGCTTGGGGAAGAGTGTGAGTCAAAAAAGGAAAGCCAAAGAGAGAAAATTTGTATGGGTTGGGGCAACAATTTTTAGTTAGTTAAGTTTGTGAATGGGAAGCAAGGAGAGAGAAAGAAAAAAAGCTTGAAGCTAATGCATCCATGGAGGGCGAATTCTAGATCAAGTTGGAGTGAATTGGAGCTGGAAAATTGAAGAGCTAGGTTGTCAGGCCTGAAGAGTGAACTCATGTGTGAGTTGCACTAAAACAACAAGTGGTTGATGATGGTTTGTTGATAGTTTTCCTAGCAGCAATTTCCCTTGAGTTCCCAGCTGAGAGATTCCTACTTGCATGTGTCATAGATACCCTTGTAAACGAATGGGACGCCTGAGAGACTGAGATCAGTGAAGGGGTACATTCCTTGGGTTGGACAGTTCAAGAGGAAGAGAGTTGGTGGAAAATCGAGGTAGATGTAGGAGAATATCAGTTGGGTTGAGAGTTTTATAAGATGTGAGTGGCATGTAAGAGACCACCCTCTTTTGTGGATTGCTAGCCTCGGCTCGGGGGTGACTGGCTATTGAGATTTGGAACAATCAGTCTATGGTTGGGTGGAATGTCTGTACCAAGCAGTTGGTTGTACAACAGTTGTGAAAAGATAAGTGTTTTATCTTACTATGTGTTAAGTTATGTGTTTAATGGTTGTGCATGAACTCTGTGTAAATGAGAATGATTCACATGATGTTGTAATTAGTTGTTTAGTTTCATTTCATGTTGATTATTAACATGTTGTATATCCTTCTCTTTTATGGTTGTATACAATAGCTAAATTTGTTTTAATTCGTAGTTGAAAACTACAAGAAATTGGCTAACTGTAAATGAATTCATTTAGTTAGCAAAAATTTCATTTTTATGTATATTTTGCACCGTAATGTCCCTCGGTTGGGCTGGGGGACGTTACATTATGGTATAAGAGCGCTAGTTCAAACATAGGTCTTGTATGAGCTCGAACCAAAGCGAATTGGTGAATTTGTTGTTCTAGATTTTGTCTTTGACCGATTTGGGGGAAACATAGAGATGTTAGAGAGAAATCCTCAATTTTGTGAGTGAAATATGAGTCTTGATGACTTCATACGATTTGAGAGGGTTAATGGAGTAGAGCGGTGAACTTGCAGATCAAAATTCGACCTAGAATGGTCAAAATTTGAGTTTTAATGGCCACCTGTAGAGTTACATGCAGTTTGATAGATCAACGACCGAGATCTCTTTTTCCCTCGAGATCGACGATTAGGATTCATCATGATAAATTTAAAAATTCACAAGGATTCGACCATTTGAAAGGTTGATGGGATCAATGGCTGAGATTAAATCGAGAGTTGGGAATTAGATCGAATCAACGGTTTGTATTCATTGAGATTTTGGTTTACAATATTCTAAGTGTGAAGTTCGACAATAGAATCCACCGACGATCGATGGTCAGATTGGTGAGTTTGGCGAAGTGTTGGAAATTCACCAAGAGAAATCGTCGGCGACCGATGGATGAATCGGTCGAAATGACGAAGAGTTTGGGTCAGCCATAAAACATATCTGATCATCGATGGTCGACGATTGGGGGTCAACCGAATCTGACGAAGTATTTTTAGTTTCCGACGAACATTTTCAATGGTCGGGGCTCGTCTAATTTTGGCAAAGTGTTTGAATCAAGCAAGAGAAGTCGTCGATGGCCAATGCGCTGATGGTTCGGCATTGACCGAAGCCGGCAAGGAGTCTGGGTTGTCCAAGAGATTTGGAAGATGGTCAATGGGGGAAAGAGGATGATAACGTCATCATCCACATGTTGTGCCACATCAACATACATGTGTCATGCCACGTCACCCAAGTCGACACCTCAGGATGACGTGTCATGTCATGTCAGTAGTTGCCACGTCAACCAACAAAAGTGGTCAATGGTCAAATTCACTGATTTGCTAAAGCGTTTGACAGTCATCGGGGATCGTCGATCACCGATGGGTCGGTGGTCAAGCATCGACAGATTCAACGGAGAGTTTTTCATTCGCCAACAAATATCGTCAACGATCGATTTAAGAGTTGTTTGAAAATCGGGTGTTGGGGAAATGGGTTGACGATCGATGGTCAGATCGGTAGCTTTGGAAAAACGCTTTGCACATCCAAGGATGATACCAATCATTGATCGTCGACAATTTCATATTAACAATTGTTGTGTATCATGATTTGAGATCAATGATTGATATTTAGAGAACTATTACAGTAATAAAACAATGAATTTTGTGTGAAAATTTCTGAAATTTTCAAATTTTTGAAGGTCATTAACTTGTAGGGTATTGTTGAGGCCATAAACGACATTTTTAACAAGTCAAACTCACGAAAACATAGTGTACCAAGGTACACTTTGTCTTTGTATCTCAAATAAAATAACTCGAAGAGAGATATCCAACGAGCTAAACAATTCTCGAAATAGAGCTCGTATGAGAAAGTTACATCCAAAACAACGAGGGTAAAATTTTGGCACCAATATTACTTCCAAAGGGAATAACTCTTTGCTTAGAAGTCCGTTTGAAGCACAGGAGCAGTCGATGGAAATATTATGACCCACAGAAGCTAGCGGGGGAGTCAGATTTTGTTTATGGGTACCTAAAAATGTGTAGGAAGAGAAATAAAACACATGTACCATACAATAATAAATTGAGTAAAACAACCTAAACTTCTCTGAACCATAAATTTCACCTCGGAGCTCGGATTTGAGCAAACAAATAGTCATTGAAAATGTCTTGAGGAGTAGAAGACATATGTCAATCCATAATTTTGATTTGGGCAAATTATATTCTCATAAATTAATAAATAGATTTTTGTAATAGTAAAAAGAGTGGAACTGCAGCATATAGTCGTTGTAACTTTTCACTCGGAATTCAAATTGAGGCATGAGTACAGTTGTTGGGAAGTTGTTTCAGAAATAAATGAACCAAACAAATCAAAATTTGAATTGGTGCAATATGTACTTCATAAAATAATGAAGAAATAACCTATATCCTATATGATGAAATGTTTTATGCTATGCATATTTCTGACAGTAATTATTATATGCACATTTCCTGCAGAGTTAGAGGTATAGAAAGAAAATTTAGTTATTATATGAGGACTGGAGTCATGGAAGATGCTCAAGGATCTTACATCCATGAGGAACATATCATAGGTCTGCATGTCAGAATGGGGAATGTTGAGACCTAATGAAATGGAAGAAGAGATAGGCAAGAGCCTGTCACTATGAGAAGCCTGCATAGGGAAGTGTAGAGCTACAGAGTTGATAATGAAAGGATTATGAAGGCTCAGGAAGAGATACTTCAGAGCCTGAACATGTTGCATAAGCAAGTCAACAAGGATTCTGGCACCAAGCAAGCATCTAGTGCTAAACAAGTATCAGCATCTAGATCCCATAAAAAAAGGGATGATCATGGAAATGATAGGCAAACAATAAGCATGAGCAGGCGTCATCATTCTCCAAGGTATCCCATGAGAAGAACTCATGCAGTTTCAGGACCGGGAAGCAAACCAAGTGTGTCTCATGTTCGGAGGTAAAGAAGAAGGCCGGAGGAAAACATCTTGCAAGATGAAATCAGAAAAATAAAGCCACCTACTTTCAATGGTGAGCACATGAAAGGAGAAGAGGCTGAGACCTGGTTGTTATAAATGAAGAAATATTTCCAGTTTCATGATTACCCATCCCGGGTAGAAGCTACAATTTCCACCTACCACTTGCAAGGAAAGGCAACCATGTGGTGGAATCCGCTTAAGCAAACCAAAAGCCTTGATGAGAAGAGGATCTCATGGAGGCAGTTCAAAGGATATTTCCAAGAGAAATATTTGTCCGAGCATTATTATGAAAAAAAAATGAAAGAGTTCTTTGAACTCAAGTTGGAATCCACGACAATGGAGGAATATGAGAAGCAATTCTTTGAATTGTTAAAGTATGTTGACTTCATCAAGGATGAGAAATTCAAAATCCAAAGGTTTCTTATAAGTGGGTTACCCTCCTTATATAGTAACAAAATTCAGTATGATAACCCCAAGACCTTGGAGGAAACCATAAGAAGAGCAAGGCACCTTTATGAGCAAAGCAAAGGAAGGCCAGTGTTCCAAAAGACTAAAAATGACAAGATGAAAGGGAAAAGGGATCAAAGGCAGAGAGGTTTTAAGCCACCATTTTTTAGAAATAACTCCCAAGCAAATAAGCAAGGCCAGACAACCCAAAATGATCAAAAGAATACAAATTCAATTGGGAAAAGGTTAAGGAAACAACATGTTCAAGTTTGGGGATGTGAGGGAAATCACTTATATAGGGACCACCCTCACAAAGGAGAAAGAATGAGGATTGTCCACAACATTCAGGAGGCTGAAACTGTGGAAGACATGGGAGGAAGCATGCCAAGGATTTATGCAGCCTTGGACAACAAGAAGTCAGAGTATTAATCCCCTATGATCGAAGTGGAAGGTAAGATCGATAACCATCCCATAGCAATTTTGATTGATTCTTGAGCTAGCCATAGTTAGAGAAATGCTAACATTGTTGAAATATTTCACTTTCAAAGAAGTAAGCATAAGAAATGTTGGTTAGTTTAGTTAGCCATGGGGGCTAAGAGGAAAATCAATGAATTGGTTAAAGATTGTCATATAGACATGAATGGACTTAACACAAAGGTAGATGTAAACATAATACCATTGGGTTCATATGATTGTCTAATTAGCATGAATTGGTTGGAAAAACATCACGTTGTCCTAGACTGTTACAACAAGACAATCGCATGTCTTGATGAAGATGGGAAGCAAGGCAAGATTCAAGGCATTCCAAGAGTTGTAGTTGTTAGAGAGATTTCAGCTATGCAGTTGAAGAAGAGCTTCATGAAAGGATGTCAAATGTTTGTGGCCCATATGAAGGAGGCAACCAAAGACAAAGTGGAAAGCATTGAAAACCATCTGGTCTTGAGGGATTTTGAAGATTTTTTTAGAGATATTCCAGGACTGCCACCAAAAAGAGACATTGATTTGTCTATTAATTTGGTGCCAAGAGCTTCCCTAGTGTCTAATACACCTTATAGAATGGGAACACCAGAACTAAAAGAGTTGTAGATGCAGCCTGAAGAACTTTTGAAAAAGGGGTATATACGTCGAAGTGTGTCGCCTTGGGGAGCCCCGATTCTTTTTGTAAAGAAGAAGGATGGAACCTTAAGGTTGTGTATTGATTTCAATCAAATTAATAAGGTTACCATAAAGAATAAGTATCCTTTGCCCATAATTGATGATTTGTTTGATCAATTGAAAGGTGCAATAATATTTTCTAAGGTTGACTTGAAATCAAGTTATCATCAAGTAAGGATAAAGGAAGAAGGCATCAACAACACAACATTTAGAACAAGATATGGGCATTATGAATTCACGGTAGTGTCATTTGGATTATCAAATGCCCCAAAAGTTTTTATGTGCCTAATGAATGGAGTGTTCAAGGAATACATGCACAAGTTTGTGATTGTGTTCTTAGATGATATACTGGTCTATTCTAAATCAGAAGAGGAACATGAGCAACATTTAAGAATGGTATTGCAAGTTTTAAGAGAGCATAGATTGTATTCTAAGCTAAGTAAGTGCATCTTTTATCAAAAGAAGATTCACTACTTGGGGCATATAATATCAACAACAGGGATACAAGTTGATCCTGAGAAGATAGAGGCAATTAGGGGATGCTCAATGCCAAAGAATGTGACAGAGCTCAGATCATTCATGGGTCTTGATGGTTATTACCGAAGATTCATAAAAGGTTTTTCAAAGATTGCAAGTCCAATCACTTCTTTGCAAAAGAAGGGAGTGAAATTTGAATGGACTTCCAAGTGTGAAGAGATTTTTCAACAGTTGAAGGAAATATTGACAAGTGTGTTGACGTTGAGGGACTAGAGAGTCCCCAACACCAACATTTCAACCTCCCGCGGGGCTAGGCGAGAAGAGACAGGAATATCACCCTAGGCTTAAAGCCCCAGACAAGAAGACACATTGAGCTCTAAACTTAAAATCCTCTAACCTACAATCCAAACATGAGTCATTCGCCTTGTATTTTACTTTTTAACAATATTTGATTTTTATGTGATTTTACAATTTTATTATTTCTATGTGGGGTTTTATACATTTGGAGTAATAAAATTAAATTTAATAAAGAAAATGCAAATAATAAAAATGAAAAGGCAATTGTTTTGTATTTATTTTAGCAAAAAGTAACTAAAGCAAAATTAACCAAAAGCTAGAGAAAGTTAATAAAACTATGTTATTTTTAAAGTGATTTAGTTAAAAGAAAAGTTTATTAAATAAACATTAGTTTGAAGACTATAAAGAAATAACATTTTAATGATATAATATTTTTTCATATTTTCTTTTAGAATTTAGGATGTAATAAAAAACAATAAAATCAAAATAGTAAAGAAATCAAAAAGAAAATTTTATACATATTAAACAAGCTAATAAATAAAACTTATATACATGATTTTTACAAAATAAACATGTTCATATGTTTGTTTGTCCTTTTTTATTTCTATTTTTAACGTTCTATTAAGAAAAGATGAGGAAAGCCCGCAGGGGTGTAGACCGATTGGCAAGTGTCGTGTAAATAGAAGGAAATATGTAAAGGAGGTCTCAAGTTCGATTCTCACCCCGATTTACTTGTACTCCATGCTTGTGGGCTGTGTGGCGCACCTGGGTTATAGTGGTAGCGGACAGGTATCGACCACGTGTCACGTGAGTATGAGAACCACAAGTTGTCGATTCCCCAGTATAACAAAAAAAAAACATTAAAAAAAAAAAAAAGATGAGGAAAACTGAGAATTTAAAAAAAATAACAAAGAGACAATTTCAGAGTGCAAAGGAATTTGATCTTCATTTAAAATGCTCCCCATACAAATTCATGAATTTTCGAAATCTACAAGTCTCTGCGTAGACTAGGGCCAGGTATATGGTCTTTAGCGACTCTAGAACAATGTTACAATAGAAAGACCAAGCGCGAAAAAGAAAAAGAAACTTGAGCCAAGATGAAATGGAGAAATGGTGGCAAATCACAAGGAGAAAACCTTATGAAAACTAGCAAGCTCATCCTCTCTTTATCTTCTCGCTGCTTTGCAAGACCCCCTGCTGTCAACGATTCTATCAATCCCTGCTAAATATGTAAAAGAGAAATGAAAAGAAGCAGGCCTCACAGCACTCCAAGCATACCTCTCTATAAATTTTCTGCCAAAGTTTTTCTCTCTCATAATTTTCTTTCTCTAATTTTTTTTTCCTGAAAATTTTTCTCCATTTCTTTGGCTAACTGCTACTAGTTTAATAGTGTTTGTTGGGCAATTGCAATCAGTTTACAGTTAGGGTTGTGTGGGGGATGAAACGAATTGAAGTGGAGAACTGACTTGAACCACCTCCTTAAAAAATAATATAATTTTAATTGCAAAAAAAATGAAATTGTTATCAACGAACGGTTCCTCATTAGATTTGTTTGTCAAACTTAGTGTTTCGCCCATCTGTGTCTTAGAGAATTGGAGTCGTGGATCAACTCCTATAAAGTCCCGACTCTCTAATGTTCAACTAAATACCTGTTGTATAAGATCCTAAGCGTTGTTATGTACAAGATGTCAATTAGAGCCACTGTCAGATATATGAGACGGATTTGGTGCCAAACGATAACTATGCTCTGTTAATAACTTGGTCTTCAATTGTCAATTTCCACCAAATATCAGGCAGAAGAACATGACATGAATAAACAAGACAACTTTAGTTGCCAATCTCTTGGCCAAATAGATATGATATCCAAATTCCTAAAGTTACAATACCAACTATTGCAGTAGCTTGCACAATTTCACTTTCAAAATCTTGCTCTTCCTCTGGTCCATCCTCCTCGGGAACTCTCCCAAAGTCTGCGATAATAATACTAACAGTATCCTATGTATTTCTCTTCATAGCAGCATTGGCAAGTGCTTCACAAGCACACTGCACATCACGATGTTGTCAAAGTTGACTCCTAACAAACGTTACTGCATCCGAACTATAATATATAAAAGTTGTCATAATCGTGATAGATCGTGATTCATGTTCATGCTATCCCAAAGGCCATCGGCGCTGTTGCACTTTTCTGCTACCACTTCAGTTGTCAAATCATTTAACAAATAATAGTACTGCTGTAATTTTGCAACAAGAGCATCAAGATTCCAATTTTCTTTTGGAGTTTCTGGACTAATGTTTGCCTCCAGAATATCATCCATGGTAAGTTCTGCATACTCTATCATTTGAGGTTGAAGATTATCAACTTCAATAGCACGCATGTGCTCTGTATAAAAATGATCGTGTTGGCTATTGAGGACTTCATCATAATCGAATAGTTATTTATGGATCTCAAAAAAGTGGTTTTCCACCTTCCTCTGAGCCTCATCCAATTCTTTTGTAAGCATTTTTTACTCTATTGGTAAGTCTTCAACTCGAAACGCTCTCATCAACCCTGTATGCGATCTCCACCAAAAATGCGAAAGATGTTTTCTTCAAGACTTAAAAAAAATCTTGAGCTTCCTGGATCACCTAGCCTACCACTTCGTCCAAGCAACTGATTGTCAATACGCCTTGACTCATGCTGCTCCGTACCAACTACATGAAGTCTGTCTACTGCAATTACCTTCTTTTTCTCCCCTTCTGTAGAGATTTTATACTCGTAAACAATAGCTTCAAAAGCATTGCGTAACTTTGCAATGACTTCATCTTGGATTGGACCCTTCTCGCACGCATATGACAGGCGGTCTTCTGCCTGAAGCTCAGTCAATGATCTCTTACCCCATGTTCTGACAACCATCTCAACTACATCCTTAACCAAGGACAAACTATCTTGGGACAATTTGCGTGGAAATAGATTTGCTTTCACCTTCCAGTTTTTTCTTAAAGGCAATTTTTGTTTTCTTTCAAATAAAATTTCATCCACTATGTTAACAATCCTTGGCATAAGAAGCTCACGCAACTTCAACTTTGCCATAAATTCTGCATTTGTATCGGCCATTGGAGGACGATGGGTGACTTCCATTCTATAAGCATATGTTTTAATGAATTCACTAAGAATATTGAGGGTATCTGATCCAAGTGGATATCGGTGGATATCGGTGGCCACCCACCTATTCCACGGGCTCGAAAAATAGTTTCCATCTTGGCAGTTTTTCGGTAATTTTTCGGGTTCCAAACTTTTGGGGTCGTTTTGAGGACCTAAACGATATTTTTTGGGGATTTGGGGCCTAGATGTTTATTAAAAGCACTAACTTGGGCCATTCGAAAATCGTTCTTCTCGATTATACCTTTCCAACGGTGTATCGAGCGCCCCAAACGAAGATCGTATGCAAAAGTTATGCCCCTGGTAAGTTGACGTATCAACTACCCCCATCGGGGCCCGCAAACCTTTTGGATTTTCATCTTCCGAGGTTAGGGTTTTGNATGGATTTTCATCTTCCGAGGTTAGGGTTTTGGATTTTACTTATGTTAAAAGGGCCTTTAGAGCCTCATTGAAACGATCATCTTCTTGCGAATGCGAGTAGCCATCACATCTGTTCTCAGAGATAAGTTGCCACCATTCTAGTGAGTCTTTCACTCTGTACATTTCTTTCATTAATAGAAATTATGTATCACTGTATCTATGTGTTTATGGTTGCATCTCTGATACATTTTTGTTATATTATTGGATATCCGAGATATCTTTGTATATTTCTTTTTTATATCTCCGCTCTCATTTCGTGCCGAAAATAATCCGGATCAATATCCCAAATCCATCATTTCATCTAATTGTTCATATACAACAACGAAATTATCTCTCAAAGATTCTTCTTCCAACACTTCAAAATAGCGCTTGAAAACCTCCACAACCCGGTGTAAAAATAGTAGTAAGCTAGTTGCATTGGAGCTCTGTCTTGATGTTGTCATAAGGTAAACATTGTTGTGTTGAATGAACAAATAAGCGACACCATTGTCATAAACCACTGGATTTTGTGATGCAGCATCACCTGTATCATCCTTCTTGAAAAGTTACACTCAAATGACCATTATATAATTCCACCAACTTTTCATCATATTATCAAGTGAAAAGGGAATGCAATGTATAAATATTATACATATCTTGCTTTTGATATGGCATAGGAAATTCTAAAGTCATAACTCCAATAATATCAATATTTTAAATAATGAAGAGGTTATGAAAAGTATACTAAAGAAGGGGGTACTTCTAAAAGATATAACGTTTAGGTAGTTGATTCAACTTCCCTTTTTATTAAAAGGTCACATGTGATAAAGGGATGCATAGGATGACAAGGTTATTATGTGGGAAAATTCATGGCAATATGGTATAATAATATATTTTTTGTTTTTTTGACATGGCATGAAAAAGTACCAAAATTAACCCAAAGACATTATAATAATGTTATTCTTATAAAAAGAGAGGTATGAGGACATCCCATGAGTGCAAAAATATGAAGGTTATGAGTTAGAAAAAGGATAGTTGGTATTTTGAATCATAGGTCGAGAGCCATGATAGTTTCGAAAAGAACCATGCGCTATAAACTTGTACTGAACTTGCTCCCATTTGAATGATCCTATAACCTTCCTTGAATGTGTACCGATAACTCAGCGGGAGTGCGTACAACTTTGCGCAAGAAATTGCAGAATGAGGGGGAAGCCTGGCAAGGCTTTGTCGGCTAAGTATTGTTGACCAAAATCGTCGTCAACAAAGTGCACCAATCTTGAAGATTCCATATCCAAACAAAGATTTTGTTGTGTGCACCGATGCATGCAAGGAAGGACTCGATGGAGTTCTCAATCAAAAGGATCATGTGGTATGCTATGAGTCCAGAAATTAAAAGAGCATGAGAGGAATTATGCTACACATGACTTGGAGTTAGCAGCGATTGTACATGCATTAAAAATATGGAGGCATTACCTTATGGGTAAAAAATTCGAGCTAAGAACAAACCACTGTGGTCTAAAGCATTTATTTGGACAACCAACACTAAATGCTAGGCAAACTAGATGGATGGAATTTATGAGTGAATATGACTTTGAAATTAAGCATACAAAGGGCAAGGAAAATCAAGTGGTTGATGCACTCAACATGAGAGCTCATGAAGTGCATATTGCAACCATCAACATGTATATGGCATATCTGAAAGACAAAATTATTGCAGCAACAAATTCAGATCAACACTATGTGAAAATAAAAGAAGCATTACAACAAGGTAATTTTCAGCAGAAATTTAATTATTATGAGCTGAAAGAAGATGGAATTCTCATGTACAAAGGTAAGGTGTATGTGTCGAATTATGGGGAGAATAAAAATGCAGTGTTGAAGGAGATGCACAATGTACCATATACGAGGCACCTAGTGTAACACACCTGACCCCTAAGTATCCTTTCCTGGGATGGGGCATCAAAATTTTGCTTAAATCATCTCGAATCATCTCTCCGAGATGATTCATCCTCTTCTACTCGCCCGTAGCTTTCTAACGATTGTTACCAGGCTCTAATCCGACCTCTGGTTTACAGTTGTGGCTTCCCAAAGTTCTTCGAGCATCATTAGTTGAGGGCCATGTGGGTCCATCTCGTCTGTACCATTTCCAGGTTCCTACCTCCCACAGAGAAGGTCCATCCACCGTCCAAACCAACGACGAGACCAAACCAACGACGAGACTTAATTTTCATATAACACACAGGCTAGAGGAGAATTTGGCGTTTGGCGCTTCGGCGCTGAATGTCCCTTTTCTTTTTCACACGTATGTCCTCCTGAGTCCCGAAATCCCAAACTCCTGAAGTCTTGAATTACCGGAATCTCTCCACGTGGCTCCAGCTTTCGGACCTTTTAACTTACCTCCGACACTGCACCCCAAACCCCTAGAATCCCGAATTCTCAGACTCCCGAAGTCCCAAACTCCCGAAGGATCCACCCTGGCACATTGTGACGTACTAGATGAGAAGGCAATTACAGGTGGATCCCGCATACTTCTCCTACCAAATGGACCAATCGGTGAGCGCCAGGTGTGATACTCGACAGGGAAGAGATGACATGTGGCCCCTTCAGTGGGTGACACATGTCACATGCTAATGGGTACATAGGGCCTGTGGAACGTACAAATCCAGATGACACGTGGCACGTCAATCGTGGATCCACGTCACCCTGGATGACGTCACTATGCCACGTCACTCCGGACTGATAGCCTTCCAAACCCTTCAATTTCATGGTCAAAGTTTGTCCACGTAACCCCTGGATCGATGGCCTCTGTTACATTGTAACTTCGGCGTTCAGGGAATTTGTGGTGTGACTTCCTCCTTACTCTCAAAGTGGTCAGCGTCGGGTTGACCATGAACTAGATATGATGGTCACGGGAGATCCCGAAACTTCCTCAGATCTACAGCTCTTATTACTTCGAGAGTTCGGCGTTCAAGTGCTCCACTTACTTACCAGCCCCTTTCTTCCAGAGTGATCAACGTCGGGTTGATCTTGGCATAAATCCAACGGCCAGGGAAGATCTCGGAGGATCCCTAGATCTATGGTTCTCATTACTTCGCAGCTCCAACCTTCAGGGTTTTTGGCATTATGGTCGCCCCACTCTCCCTAAGTAGGACTTCGTCGAAGTATCGTACGTGGGTCCCTCCTCTGGAGGATCAGACGGTTAAGAGGGATTCATAACGAACTTCTCAAATCCATGGCTCTCATCACTTAGTAACTTCGACATTCGGGGAGTTTGATGATATAACATCTTTGTTCTCCCGAAGTGGGACTTCCCCGAAGTTACCTCGGCATGGATCCAACGGCCAAGGGGGCTCCTGAATACTCTCAAATTGGTGGTTTACGTTACTTCGCGATAGCCAAATGGATCAAGGTTTAACGATGGGGCAAGTCTATCTATATCGGATAGGGGAAACCGCGAGGCGCCGATCAACCTTGCGGGTAACCGCAACCATCAGTTGCCTTCGGTCGGTTTATAAATGGTAGGGTCGAAACACTCTGGAGCTCCGAACTCCCGAAGTTTCGAAGCCAGAAAGGCTTAGCTCCTTTCGGGCCTAGCACAGGGTTCCCAGACCTTGGTCACATGGGTCCTTTAAAAACTCTTGTGGGATACACACTAATTCCTCTAGCCGTAAATGGGTTAAGGACATGAGCATGAGCCCTCGGTCATACAGTGAATATTTTGAAAGAGGTGTCATCCTTCCACGAGGTTTGAACTTGGAATTCCCATGAGGGTAGATCCTAGAAATCGACAGGACTTAAACGTTCCAATCTATCCTACCCCGACCCTCTTGTAGGCTTACATCCCACGACTCTTTAACTGTTAAACCGAAGCAAGCAGACACTAGTACATTTGGGTCAAATTCCGACGGCGCGTTCGACGCAATTGCCACTTTATATTGTCGTGAGAACGACAAACAGCGGACCCCCTCAAACGTCGTTTCACATGACGTCATTTTTCCAACGACATAGATTTCGTCTTTATTGCGACGTTTCATGCAGACACGTGTCATCTCAGATTTGACTGTCCAAACCCCATATAGTCATCGTAAGATCGACGTCTTGGAGGTGGCAAGACTGACGTCTTGGACATGGCAAGAGAGACGTCTTGGAGGTGGCAAGAGAGATGCCTTGGACGTGGCAAGAGCGACGTCTTGGATGTGGCAAGAGAGACCTCTTGGAGGTGGCAAGAGAGACGGCTTGGATGTGGCAAGAGGGACATCTTGGAGGTGGCAAGAGAGACATCTTGGAGGTGGCAAGAGCAACGTTAAGAGGTATCAGCTCCAACGTGGTTGCTATGGGAGTGACACTGCAAGACGTCACAATAAGGACTGTGTTGTAGGTATTTAAAATAAATATACAATATCAATACTAACAGGGATAGGTACATTAACCTTTGATAAGATACTAGCCATATCAATATTTAAATCTATATCATCGGTCTTAAGCAAGGTTGGTTGAGGAGGAAGACTAACTTCCAATGGTAAAGGGGGTTTTGTCTAATGAGGTTTAAGATCACTAGGATATGTCTCGGGTGTGTTATCACATGAACACGCAATTGTTGAGCTAAAGTCCGAAAGCTCAAGTGAAATCATGCGTAACTTAGAGAGAATGCCCCTGTCACCTCACCAACCCTCTTTCACTTCAAGCCATCTTTCCTCTGAATGAAGGGGGTTTCCCTCAATTAAAATTGCGAGGACTTAGGGCAAGGAATCTGAATGTGGAGAGTGAAGTCCGAGAAAAATGTGTTTGGGTAGCTTTAGACTATTGAAGAAAGTACTTGGACGTCTCAAGATCAATGTCTTTTCATTGGGAATATGGAGTTAATGTAGCGCTTCAAACGAGACCAAGGGAAAAATAAGACTTGAAAGTCTATCATAGGATTATCACCTCATAAGCCTAGGTCAACCTCCTAGGAGAGAAAACCCTAGAGTTTATCCCCTCATAAACACTAGGTGTCGTCCTATCCCTTCAAGAGCTACTAGCACAAGATCAAGACAACTATGTTTTAAACCCTAGGGGGATAGCCACTTCTAACCCCTAGAACTAAACCCTAGCCAAGAAAAGCCTTAAGGGGATAGCCACTCCTAACCATTAAGGAAAACCTCGAATGCTTCAATGAGTTAAAATGGATAAAACAAGGGAAGGGGATGATCACCGTCAATCGTTCCTTAGGGTTTCAAGATTGTTCAAGGAGATACTAGTTGCAAGGGTTGATCTTGGGCTGGTAAATATGGCAGAATAGAATGAAGTAATCGTAGCAGAATAAAGTGGCTTTGTTTCTTATGTCCATCAAATTCTTTGGGATGCAATAAAGGCAGGACATAAAACAAATTCAAGTGATCTCTAGGTCTTCTATACTCTTCATTTTGTGGCTAGATATGGTGACATCTTAGTTCCTCAGAAACTTCTACAACAACATGTATTCTTAGAAGGCTATATGCAATTGTTAATCCCTAGACAAAGTTGGGAATATAGTTCTATATTGAATTGATCTCATCTTGAACTTGGATATTAGTTTCTTGTGCAAAATATTCTTCTCAAGAAGACTAGAAGTATTGTTATACAAAGAACTAACTTCATTTTGAAGTATTTCATTAGTATCATGTAATGAATCAATGGCATTAGAAAGATTGGATTTAGTGTCCTACAATGAAGTAATTTCATTGGATATTTCATTGTTATACTTCTATAAAGATGTGACTTGCTCATTAAAATAAGTAATAATATCCCACGATATAGTTTTCCATTGTGTAGCTTGGTATTAGTCTCTTGCAAGAACGAGTCTATGAGTTGGGAACATGAAGTGCAAAGGCCCCCTTAACCTTCAAAAACAATGACCACCTTAAAAAATTCCCCAAGTCCAAAAAATAAAAACAAGCATATATTCCAAGACCATGGGCAATGTTTGATCTAGTAACCATTTATACATCTTCAAGTTAGATAACTTCATCTTTGGAGACAAGGTGGATTGGAATAATTGGGACAAATTGGAATAATTGGCTTGCCTTAGTCTATGGTTTTAAGGTCTTTCCCTAATAAGTAGTAGTAATAGCTTGAGTTTAGTTCAGTCTTAGTTCTTTGTCTTTCTCTATGGGCCTAACACATGTAATGTACACTAATAGAATATGTGTTCTTAGTGTGGAAATGTTTCTAATGGTATATATTCTCGATAATGTCTTGGTGAAATCAAGCAGGTGTTTGATATCATGTACAAGTAATACTGGATTTATCCATTGATGAATAAATGAGTGGAATTTATGAATCCACTATGACTTATGACCTATAGATCACTTACTTGGTGATTCCTATTACTCTGAATCCCATTGCATGTCGAGCTCTGATTGGTGATGCTTAGATATAGCGTTGATTAACACCATTGAGACATATCCATCCTATTGTGATCCTTTCTTCATATTGCATGTTCAACAATTTCCCACAACCTGGCACTGATCAAATTTGGTGTAGATAGTAGTACTTTTCCATTGAGATTATTCTCATTTCCATTTTTCCACTATTAAGAGATAGAAATATAGAGAGCATTATATATGATATTATTACATTCCATATTTCACTAATTAATGGCTTGACATCATAGTTTTTTTATCCATTCAAAGGCTTAAGGAAAGGGTGCCCAATGTCACCCCTTTTGTTATTGATTACTATAGATTCCAGAAGGATTGAGAAGATTAATTTCAAAGGCCAAAAGAACAAGATCTTTGGGAGGTATAAATATAGGCAGTTCATTTCACTTGACTCAATATACCTTTTATCGATGATGTATTGCTCTTATGTGATGGGTCCAGAAGAGATGTACTAAACCTTAAAGAGATTTGGATCTGTACAGTACAGTTACAGGTATGGACATTAATATGTTAAATCTTCAATTGTGCCTAATGGGGTAGATGAGTAGAAAACAAGATTTGTTTTACAAATCTTCAATTGTTCCTAATGGGGTAGAGAAGGAGCAAACAAGAGTTGTTCTACAAATAAAAAAATTTCAAACAGTGGCCTTCCAAGAAGGCTTCAAGTACCTGGGTTTTCAACTAAAACCAACGTACTACAGGAAAAGAGACTAATGATGGCCGATTGATAAGATTGAGTCTAGAACCAAGCAGTGGTGTAACAGATGGCTCACTTTGGGAGGTAGACTTACATTGGTTAAGTTTGTCTTAGAGGCAATACATGTTTATTGGAAATCAGTATGTTTTATCCCAAAATGGGGGCTAGAGGTTATCAAGAAGAAATGTTTTAAATTTGTGGACAAGAAAGAGGGAAACTAATGGGATCCTTTTAGTTAAATGGTAGGAATTAGCCAAGCGTAAGGAGGTAGAAGGATGGGGGCTTAAGAACATTCACTTATTTCAGGAGGGCTTTGGCAGACAAGTGTGTGTGGAGGCTAATAGCCAAAGATAGTTTGTGGAGTCAAGGTGTGGTCCAGAAATACATTGCTCCTCTCTCAGTAGAAGAATGAACAAGAATGTTATTAGAAGAATAAATCTTCTAATAACATGTCTTGAATACAAAAGGTCATTATGTTGTCCTTTCCTTTAGATGGCAATTGGTTACAATGGAAAATTGGAAATGGAGAGGAAGTGAGGATCGGAGCAGATCCCTCGATGAAAAGTAGTGATGTGTATAAAATGCCAATAGAAAATTTTAAAGATGCAAAGTATAAGCATCCATAAGATATCTCAACCAATGAATCCTTCTACTAAAATATGGAAGTAGAGGTGGAAAACAAGAGAGAGTATAAGCATATCAAAATTGGAAATTGGGTTGTGGAATGGGTACATTGGTCAGTTTAAAAGGAACCATGTGTATTTTTTCATCAATTGGGTGTAGCTCGAGTGGTTGTGATGAGAAGTTGTTACCCTCCCCACCTGGGTTCAAATCCCACTGTATGTCATGTTTTCTCTTAATGCACCAATTGTTGATGAGCTATATATGATCTATCATAAATTGTTGACCCAACCTCGTGCCCTAAAGAATCTAGGGTTTACCCTGGGTACCATTCTCGAAATGAGAGGAAGTGCCCAGGTGGTTTTCCCCGGAAAATGTTACCTCAAAAAAAAACATGTAAAAATAAGAAAGAAAGAGGGCATGCTAGTTTGGTCTAAAAACCCAATGTTGGAGAATAGATTGGGCTACACAACATTGGTTGAAGAAGTAATTCAGGAAGTGGAGCTTTGGTGGTGGAAATCCTTATGGAGGTTAGAAGCTCCTTTGAAATAAAAAATTTATATGTGGCTTGCCTTAATGGATAAGATG
>JASDQU010308205.1:48738-65872 GCA_032191745.1 Picea mariana
CTTCACTTTATTATTTACCTTTTAAAATCTCTTAAACCACTTTGACTACTTTGACCTTTTGGGGCTTTTAGATGACATATGAGGGTCCTCCAACTTCGTAAGGCCATAACTCTCAAACCGTGAGGAGTTATGTGACGTTCCACATACCACCAGAAATGGAATGACATGTACTATCTATATAGAATAGTATTATCTGAAAATATATCATAACTCATACCATTATCCATCAAACAAACTTGGGTCCATTACCCAAACCAGGGGTCTCTAACTTCTCATTGCCATAACTCTCTAACCGTGAGGAGTTATGTGACGTTTCACATACCACCAGAAATGGAATGAAAAGCACTATCCATATAGGAGAGTTTACCTAACAAATTCATTGTCCTCCATCTCATTATTCCACAATTAAGCATGGGTTCTCTTACTCTACAAAGCGTCTTCCCGTGAGGGCTTTCACCATAAGGGGACCACTTTGGAGTTCATCCATATTTACTTCTTATCAACCATGACAAGAAAATAATGAGACATATTTACATCAAAAAATATTGGGTCCATTACCCAAACCTTTGTGTTGCGGGGCTTTCTTCAAGGGTTGACATCAATGGCAACCAACCTTAATCAACATCAATGACTTGGAAGAATTCCTAAAGAGATACAAGGATGAAGTATCAGACAACCAGATATTGTATCTCTAAATATCTCACTTAAGGCTAGACCTGCAAGATGGTGGGGTGCAGACAAAGAAACAATCAAGGACTGGTACCAATGTAAGTGGTTACTGCTCATTAGGTTTGTTGCTGAATAAATAAGCAACCAACAACAAAAATATGATGGACAGGGGGAACCAGTGGAACACTTGGAGAAGTGTAGAGCGTTGTGGAAAATGACACCCCCAGAAGAATGGCCTCATCATTTTGTACACGCATTAGAGAGCATCCCAACAAAATGGTATAGTGACCAGGAACTGTGCAGAGGAACTATGAGCTAGACAATACTACAATAGAACTTTACAGTCACTTTCTCATTTGATAATGAGAACCCAAACATAGATGAAACACTTAAACAAATAAGAGGGGTAATATTCATTAAGGAACCATAAGTTAAACTCATAACAACAGAACAAACAGACAGTGAAAGAATTGTTGTCATGCTACCATGTGCCAGAAGAAGTACCAGATGAAGACGATCCATGCGATATTCAGATTGAGGAAGTTGAAGGGAAGGAGAAGTGTAAGGTCCACCTCTAGAATCAAAAGTAATTGTTGCGCCAATCAAGGTGAAGAAAGTCAACATTTGGACGGTTGAGAATCCCAAAATGGCCAGCATTGGAGACTACTGGGATGAGCAAACAGTGGAAAGCATAACAGAGTTACTACGTGAGTACAACGGCCTGTTCCCCACAAAGTTCACATAAATGAGGGGCATAGCAGGAGAGCTAGGTGATATGAATATACCACTCAGAGATGAGGCAAGACCAATCAGAAAACGACCATACAGACTAAATATGATATATAAGCAAAAAGTCAAAGCTGAGATCGATAGGATGCTGGAAGCTGGAATCATAGAACCTATGGAAGAATTAGAATGGATAAGCCTGATGGTAGTTCAGGAGAAAAAAAAAGGCGATATAAGAATATTCTTCGACTTGAATAATTTGAATTATGCGTGCCTACATGACCCATTCTCTACACCCTTAATGGATGAGGTGTTGGAGAACATAGGAGAAAAAGAAGTCTACTCATTCACTGATGGATTATCAGGCTACCACCAAATCAAGATAGCACCAAAAGATCGATACAAGACTACCTTTGAAACAAAATGGGGATCCTACCAGTACACGGTTATGTCATTTGGACTAAAGAATGCACCAACAATATTTTCCAAAGTTGTCATAGCTGCATTTAAATAATTTATCCACCAGTTTCTAGAAGTATATTTGGATGATTGGACAGTGTACATCCCGTTGAAGGATCGTGTAGAGGTGTTGAGGACGATGTTAAAAAGATGTGGGAAATGCCAAATATCCTTGAACTTTAAGAAATGTGTATTCGGAACACCTTTTGGGATACTATTTGGCCATATATTATGTAAGAAAGGTTTACTAGTACATCCTGCCAAAATTGCAGTAATCATTAACTTTCCAACACCAAAAAAGGTCTGTCAACTAAGAGTGACATTGGGACACACATGATCTAGCTAGCAAAGGGAAGACCCAGGGTTCAACGCTTAACAGTGCACCAACAAAACCTCGACTATCAAGACTTTCGGCAACACCTGCAAAGCAGGAGAAGTCTCACCCGAGGTAGGAACAGGGGGGTTACAGACATAAGTGTCTGTAACTAGGTTGGGACACATATCTATGATAATAACACTTCACTGAATATTTTGTTAACTCTTAGGAAGTACCATGCATTAGTTTATTATCCCTATTAACATCGCAAAGCATAATCAAATACATATCGACACAGTAACAAAAAATGATTATATATCTGTAGCACTTAGCACTGAGTTAGATCTAGCACTCATTTACTCTTAACATAAATCAAGTACTTAAACAACAAAAGATCTACCCATTACACATCATAATCAAAGCACTAAGCACATCCATAACAACAATAACACAACATAAAGAAAACCATGAGACACCATATATACGTGGTTCACCCCAGTGTGGGGCTACGTCCACCAACCGCTTCACCTCTTTATTATTCGCCAAAATATTACATCCAGTCAGTTCTGTGCATTAAGCCATAGATTCTAACTTTGCATAATACAAGAGATATGCACACTAAGCACTAGAACTGTGCACTGAGCACCTTCTACAAAATCACAGTCGATCAGTAACCCTCAACCACATACATTCTTTTGCATCAAGCATTAGCGATCTACTTGAGCTACTACTTCTACAACCCATTCCTCTTATTTATAGTTTACAAAATCTTACAATAGGGACAAACATGGGGACAACCCATGGGATGACATCCCATAAATCCGTTACAAAACCCTAACCCTAAAATTAGGTGATATTCACAATCTCAACTCGACCAGGTGCTCCTTCTTCGACCAACGTGTCGAAGTCCAAAAGTGGGCCAAAAATGACCAAAGTTTCTTCAAAACTTGGTTGAGCGCCAACAATGGTAACTGCACCAATACTGGTATTCCCAGACTGGGAGAAGACATTCCACATACATGTAGATCCATCGGCCATAGCACTTGGAGCTATTTTGGCGCAGCCAGGAACAAGATAATTGGATCATCCTATAGCATTTGCTAACAGAAAACTGACAAAAATGGAGTAGAAGTACAACACTACAGAGATAGAAGGCCTAGATATGGTCTACGCGCTTTAGAAGTTCAGACATTACTTACTCGAGAAACATTTCAATATCTTCATAGACCATGCTCAAGTACCTAGTCAACAAGCCAGTGTTGGGGGGGAGAATTTGAAGATGGCTACTATTGTTTCAAGAATTTTATTTTGAGGTAATATTTAAACCAGGGAAGTTGAACGAAGGACCTGATCACCTGTCAAGGATCAGGAATGGGGAGGAACCTAAAAACCTAGAGGAAAAATTCCCAAACGAACAATTATATTCAGTTGAGATCGTCGATGAATACTTTGCAGAGATTATCCATTACTTGAGTACAGGGACTGCGCCACAGGAATATAACACTGTGCAGAAGAAAAACCTAGTAGTTCGGGCTACAGACTATCAGTTTATTGTAGTACACTTATAAAAAATGGGCACAGATAGAATCTTGAGAATATGTGTGCTAGAACATGAAAGGCCAAGGATTTTAGCAGAATCCCATGAGGGAATAACAGGAGAACATTACGAAGGAAAAGATACCACACAAAAGGTATTGAGTGCAGGACTATGGTGGTTGACCTTTCACAGAGACTCAAAAGAGTACTGCTAGAGATGTGATGTGTGTCAAAGGGTTGGTAAACTAAATAGAAGGGATGAGATGCCTCTGCGACCACATATAACTTTGCAGGTATTTGAAAAATGGGGAATATATTTTGTGGGACCAATTAACCCACCAACAAAGAGGACAAGATAAAAGTACATTATCACCGTGACAGAATACCTGACAAGATGGGTGGAAGTAGCACCAGTCAAATATTGTAGCGTAGAGACATCAACACACTTCCTATTCGAACAAATGATCACTAGATTTGGTTTCCCCAGGATTTTGATGAGTGACCAAGGCACTCACTTCATTAAAAATACTATTAAGGTTATGGCTGAGGAATTTTAAGTCCATCATCAAAAGAGTACACCATATCATCCCTAAGCAAATGGAACAGTAGAATCCTTTAACAAGATCCTTGAAAATGCACTAATGAAGATCTGTAATGTTAATAGGGATTATTGGGACCTAAAGATACCAGCAGTATTGTGGGCATACAGGACCACATGCAAGAAGTTGGCAGGACAAACTCCATTTAGACTAGTATATGGACAGAAGCAGTGGTGCCACTAGAATTTTTGGTACCCAATCTGCGCGTAGCAGTGATTACGAACATGACAGAATGAGGCACAATACAGAATATGCTAAATCAAATGATGATCATGGAGGAAGATAGGATTCTAGCAGGATTCCACCAAGAAGTCTAGAAATCAAGGGACAAATCTTGGCATGACAGACATATCAAGAGGATAAAATTCAAGGAGGGAGACTTAGTGTTGATGTATGACAGTAAATCCTTTTAGCATCCAGGAAAACTCAGAATGCACTGGTTAGGACCATACAAAGTAAAAATTGTCACAGATGGGGGAGTTGTACAGTTGAAGGATTTAGGAGGCATATAACTCAGAGGGATGATCAATGAGATCTGACTAAAGTTGTACAAGGATAGTTGACCACCTGCAGCTTGAAAGTTACCACATAGTAAGAACCGAAAAAAAAAAAATCCACATCGTACCAGACATCAAAAGATAACAATAGAGGCATAGTGCGCTGAAAATAGAATGAGCGTGCACACTCCGCAACGCTAGCCTAACGAAGACAATACCAATGTTCATTACAAAGTGACAACAATGGGAAAGGTGGATACGAAAAAAGAAGCACCAACTAACGACGGCTATCAAAATGGAATTCCAGAAACCACTGACAAGATGCCGCATTAATCACTCCAACTGGCGATGACAAGGGAAATCAATGGCAAGTATGCATGAACCCACAATTTAATTAAATCAAAATCACAGTAACGTCTCCAACAAGCTTCACATGACCCCCATACAAAGCAAGCACGCTGTAGCGGAAAGGTTATTGTGAAATCTGGATAAGAATGGAGCAATAGACACTAGTACATTTGGGTCAAATTTCGATGGTGCATTTGACGCAATTGCCACTTTATATTGTCGAGAGAATGAAAAATAGTGTACCCCCTCAAACGTCGTTTCACATGACGTCATTTTTTCGACGACATAGATTTCGTCGTTATTGTGATGTCTTGGAGGTGGCAAGAGTGATGTATTGGACGTGGCAAGAGAGACGTATTGGATTTGGCAAGAGTGATGTCTTGGACGAGGCAAGAGAGACATCTTGGAGGTGGCAAGAGCGATGTCTTGGAGGTGGCAAGAGCGGCGTCTTGGATGTGGCAAGAGAGACATCTTGAACGTGGCAAGAGTGGCGTCTTGGACGTGGCAAGAGAGACATCTGGGACATGGCAAGAGAAACATCTTGGAGGTGGCAAGAGTGACGTCTTGAAGGTGGCAAGAGAGATGGCTTGGAGGTGGCAAGAGAGACATCTTGGACGTGGAAAGAGAGATGTCTTGGAGGTGGCAAGAGCAACGTCTTTAGGTGGCAAGAGAGATGACTTGGAGGTGGCAAGAATGATGTCTTGGAGGTGGCAAGAGAGACATCTTGGAGGTGGAAAGAGAGACGTTAAGGGGTATCAGCACCGATGTGGTTTCTATGGGAGCGACACTCCAAGACGTCGCAATAGCAACTGTGTTGTGGGTATCTAAAAAAAAAATACAATATCAATACTGAGAGGGACAGGTACATTAACCTTTGCTAAGATACTATCCATATCAATATTTAAATCTATATCATTGGTCTTGGAGCTAGCAAGAGTGAAGTTAAGAGGTATCAGCTCTTACATGTTTGTTATGGGAGAGATACTCCAAGACATTGCAATAGCGATTGTGTTGTAGGTATTTAAAAAAAAAATACAAGATCACTACTAAGAGGGACAGGTACATTAACCTTTGCTAAGATACTAGCCATATCAATATTTAAATCTATATCATCGGTCTTAGGAAAGGTTGGTTGAGGAGGAGGACTAACTTCCAATGGTAAAAGGGGTCTTGTCTAATGAGGTTTATGATCACTAAGATATGTCTCGGGTGTGTTATCACACAAACTTGCAATTGTTGAGATAAACTCTGAAAGCTCAAGTGAAATCATGTGTAACTTAGAGAGAAGGCCCCTGTCACCTCACCAACCCTCTTTCACTTTAAGCCAGCTTTCCTCCAACTGAAATGGGTTTCCCTCAATTAATATTGGGAGGACTTAGGGCAATGAATCTCAATGTGGAGAGTGAAGTCTAAGAAAAATGTGTTTGGGTAGCTTTATACTATTGAAGAAAGTACTTGGAGGTCTCAAGATCAATGTATTTTCATTGGGAATATGGAGTTAATGTAGCACTTCAATGGAGACCGAGGGAAAAATAAGACTTGAAAGTCTATCATAAGATTATCACCTCATAAGCCTAGGTCAACCTCCTAGGAGAGAAAAACCTAGAGTTTATCCCCTCATAAACAATAGGTGTCCTTGTATCCCTTCAAGAGCTACTAGCACAAGATCAAGACAACTATGTTTTAAACCCTACGGGGATAGCTACTTCTAACCCCTAGAACTAAACCCTAGCCATGAAAATCCTTAAGGGTATAGCCACTCCTAACCATTAAGGAAAACATTGAATGCTTCAATGAGTTAAGATGGATAAAACAAGGGAAGGGGATGATCACTCTCAATCCTTCCTTAAGGTTTCAAGACTGTTCAAGGAGATACTAGTTGCAAGGGTTGATCTTGGGTTGGTAAATATATCATAATAGAATGAAGTAATCATATCAGAATAAAGTGGATTTGTTTCTTATGTCCATCAAATTCTTTGGGATGCACTAAAGGCAGGACATAAAACAAATTCAAGTGATCTCCAAGTCTTCTATCCTCTTCATTTTGTGGCTAGATATGGTGACATCTTAGTTCCTCATAAACTTATACAACATGTATTCTCAAAAGGCTATATGCAATTTTTAGTCCCTAGACAAAGTTGGGAATATAGTTCTATATTGAATTGATCTCATCTTGAACTTGGATATTAGTTTCTTGTGCAAAATATTCTTCTCAAGAAGACTAGAAGTATTGTTATACAAAGAACTAACTTCATTTTGAAGTATTTCATTAGTATCATGTAATTAATCAATGGAATTAGGAATATTGGATTTAGTGTCCTACAATGAAGTAATTTCATTGGCTATTTCATTGTTATACTTCTATAACTAGCATACCCCTAAGCAGGGGAAAGGAAACACCAAAGTGAATTGGTGTGGTTACTTTGCTTAAAGACCATGAGATTTTGTTTTTGGGAGGACTTAAAGAGATTTAGGCATGGGTAGTCAATGGTCAGAGTTTTAGACCAATTATTTAGACCTTCATTCTCAGTTGTAGATACATTCAATGCATCTAATGAAGCCTATACAACCTTGGTGTGAAATTGGGTAAATCAACAGATTTGGACATGCAACGACAAAAGAAACAAACTAATAATGAGAATGAATTGATTTCCTTCTATAACATTCATGCCACCACTAAAGTGTTTGGATTTACCTTACATATATAATTGGTCCAATCATTGTGGTCAATGGATGGCAATAGACAACACTGAATAGACATATTGCAATCTTCATTTGTGACATTCCAGTTTGATCAACCTCTACTTTTTTATTCTCTGCCTCTGACACTCTTGCATTTGCCTTTGCTACATGTGGTTTTGTCATAATGATACTACGTGACACCACATACAATTTTGGATCCATCTCGATGGCTCAATGCTTGTGCATCATGCTTGTTTTGCTCAATGCTTGGCACATCCTATTCGTTAGATGATAAATAATGTGTATCCAATAAAAAAGATGCATCAAACATTTATCTCACTACATGGTGTTTAATATTTTCCAGGGCCAAGCATGCAAGAAAGCATGAAGCAATTTGCATGAACATCACAACAAGACAAGATGCTCTTGCCTGATATTTGACCATTTATATGAGGAAGGATCTAAAATAGTTCATAATTCCAATGGATTACTTGAATTATCATGTGTTTAAATCACTACTAGAGAAGGTCCAAGAGGAATTTGATTTCAACCACAAGAGAGCCCTCACTCCCATACGATCTTGTTGTTTTTGAGCATCTTACATGGATGCTAACCAAGCATGGTTAGATGACATAGTGCGTGATTTTGGAGAAAATCATCGACTTCAACTGCCATGAGACTGAGTGTGGATCATCCGAGGCCAAAGTCATTTACTCCAATCAATTGGTTCTCCAAGCCTTGGCTCATAAATCCTTTTGTCGACACTTAAAATCCTACAAATATTGGGAATATTTTATTGTTTAGATTAGCAATAGGAATTAATACATCTAAAGTAACCGGAATATTAGATGTGACTACAAAGCATGTGGTATCTAGCCGCTAACACTTTTTTTAATAACAATCATGAGAAATTTGTAATGACATGATCAATGTAATAAACACAATGATATCGAGACGGTAAATTGCAAAGTTGCTAAATTATCAATTGTTGAGAGATTGTGTAATGATTAATTGTACTTGGGACATCATATTTATTTAATAATAATGATATACGAGTTGATATTGATTTCTTGAAATTAATAGCCTTTCATTGGATATTAATTTCCTAAAATTTATAGGATAATAATTTTTTTTAAATGTGGCATACAATTAAAATAAAATAAATTAAATTGGGAACAAATCATGATAGAAAACTTAACGTTCGATGACCCTAGTAATTATATTTGCATGAATGAATTATATGATAATTTCCCTAGAAACTTCTTGACAAAGTGTGTCATTTTTGTGATCTCTCATAGTCGTGCTAAATAACGTGAATGATTAGATTTCATAATAAATATAATAATCAATTAAATTTTACATTTATTTTTACACTGCTATGGTAAGTCTCTTACTTTTCTATATTGAAAGACCTATCAGTCCAGGAATCTCTACAAGAGCATCTCTCAAAGGAGTGAGATCCACAAGCTCCATGACTTCTGCCACAAACATCTGCAGTTATTGTAATAAAAAAAAAATTGGTGAGTAAATTTCGTTTGCATAGTCTCGTTAACAAGGAAAGAGATGTTCACTTTGAAGCATTGAATGCAAAGGGGGGAGAAATTTTGACCAACCATTCTAGTTTTCTCATCAACCTCACAAGAAAGACGAAGCCAAGAGGAAAAGACAAGTGATTCAAAGACTGACATTTGGAGAGTGGATATCATTTTGTTCACAGTATCCTGATATGCGAGCAAATGTTTCTTGCTTCTTGGGGAATCTAGAGATGCTTATATTCCCTTCTATATAGCCCCCTGATTTTCTTCCAGCCAAGACATCCATTAGGATAGTTTTTCCAGCACCGCTAACTCCCATCAAGGTTGTAAGTACCCACTTCTACAACTACTAGGAAGTACCCACCGAGAAAATCATCGACTTCAAGGTTGTAAGGATCCACTTACATTGCAAAGTAGTTGTAGCATGTCTTGAGACAAGCCTTCACTTTTCATCTCCTGTTACATAACATTAGTTCCAAATGTTCTAGTGAAGAGAACCTGGGTATGTCAAACTACTATCAGATTAAAATTCAATTGGATGATTTGCAGATGTACATACCATTGGCATGTCAACATAATAGTTTATGTTCTCGAAAGCCATCGACAATGGCTGGAAAGGAAGGATCATTCCTTTCTTGTGTTGTGCTGAGACTTGAATGACACTGACTTCTCCATCACGTGTAGAATTGTCTTCATAGGTTAGACTCTCTCTCCTATCTGACAAGTAAGCATGACTGGAAAAATTGTTAAATCTATGAATGAATAGTGCATTATTTTTAATATACTTTCAAATCTTTGGATGTGACCAGTTTATATAGTTTTCTAGATTGCATTCTTTGCAGTTCAATTGTTTCATCCTTTCTTTCGAGAAAAAGCTAAAACAAGTTCAAAGTCTCAATTAAGATCATCACAGAGGCTTTCTAACATCTCTCACTCCGTTGTCTGACACAAGGTGTTACAGAGAAGTTCTATAGTTCATTCAAGTTTCTCACTTCATTGTCTATCGTAAGATTAGAATCAGTTACAATTAGTAGTTTGTCACTTCATTGTCTCCATTGAAGACAATGGAGACAATGAAGTGACAAACTGCTAATTGTAACTGATTGTTTCAGCCAGAGAGTGAAGCATATTTCAAAATGGAGACAATGAGTTTTCTCACTCCATTGTCTCCATTTTGAAATATGTTTCACTCTCTGGCTGAAAACATGTCCTTTTAGCTTTTGAAACATTCACAAGTACTGAAAGGATTTCTGGAGAGCTCACGACTTACCACTGGACTTTTTTTGAGATGCTAGTTCAACAGAATGATGTTTCTTTCCTTGGTTGCTTTCTCCAGTTATGTTTGCTTGCTTATCTTCAATAACATCTTCCCATATAATAGCCTGTGAATTCCCCAAAGCTGTAGTTGGACGAGGTTTTATTAGATCTCACCTTTTTTATGATTTGAATGTAAGATAAATAGTAGCATAAACCAAACATTATAATGGAATGCCAAACTTACGGTTCAGGAATGTTAAAGCAACAGTGTATAGAACGTTGAAAAGCACACAAAACCCGATCAATGCTCCAATGCCAATCCAATAAAATTTAGCTTCAGCAAATAATCCATGAGATTCTAGTACAGCACGTCCAACTGTTTCACTGGAGCTATTACTGATGGGCTGCACAAAGATGAAATATTTAGATGAAAGGCAATATTCAATATTTCTTTCCTAGACTATGATGATAGGACACTCAATCAGCACATGATATCACTTACTTTATTCCATTTGGGAGTCATAAATTCACTCACCTCTATGGTGTTTTGGCCATAGGAGATCGGTGAGCACCAATATGCCCAAATCCACCAGCTAGGTATGTTCTCTGTTCCAGAAACATGAATAAAATCAAGCATTTCTTGTAACCTGAAATCATTTAATTGAAAAGCTCAAGATAGCCATAAAACTTATTCTCTTTGGAATAAATAATTATATTTTCATATGTTATACTGTCAAATACCTCTTGATACCACAAATCCTCCGAGAACAAACACAATAAGGAAAGTAAATGATCCAAATGTTTGTGATACAATCATGTTCTGACCCATTGAGGCTATGAATTTGAAAAGTGCCAACGACATCTGATGCATCATAAAGAGGAGGAAGAATTGCCTAAAGAACCTGAAAAAATATAGGCAATGTCTGGGGTTACTCATTGAATATTTTAGTGTTCTGACAATCAAAACACAATTTGGACGTGCCTGCTTTCTTTTAATTTTTTCATTGTTACATTTTGGTGAAGGAGGATGTTACATTTTGTTTTCTTTCATCCAGATTCCAATCATTTATGCATAGGTACCATTTCATGTAAATGGGATTTGTAGTGTTGTTTTTATTTCAGGCTACCTAGGAAGATTCAATGTCCATAATTAGATCAGCTCATCTGATTGTATCCAATCTCACCTACAGTCGCTTAACTGTCTTGAATTGGGAGATCGATGAAGAGATAATAGACTGTAAACTAAATTTTTCTTATTTATATTCATGTAAGGCAGCTTGCCAAAACTGAAAGCGAATTTAAATAATGCAAATACTAAGCATGGTACAAAATGTAGCTATACAGAAAAATACTTGGCTAGCACTTCTGGAAATTGACTTTTTGGCAGTTCTTTGCTGGGCATCTATTGCATATTATATAAGTTGAAGATGGCCTATCAGATTACTTTTATATACAACAACATAGTGAATTTTTTCATAGTCCTATACATCTACAAAAAAGGGGTGTCTGTGTGTGTGACTGATTCATAAATATATTAGTCAGGGTTCTCATTCTTCCAGCCATATCTACGGAATAGTCAAAAGATAAATGAATTTGTTTACTGGTTGATTAATGGATCAGTAAGACTTCTCGTGCTCCTATCCATGCTTAATGAATGATATGGAAATTCATTTAGGTATAGAAGCTATAAGAATTACCTCTCGGCCTCTGGTGCAAAACCCATAACAGAGTATGTAACACAAACCCAAATCCCTGCTTCTAGCAAAGAGAGTGGAATCCTCATTATCCATGTGGGTAAAGAAAAAGCCCAACATGGATAGAACAAAAAGTCTCTTTGCTTGTAGAAAAAAGGAAGACGGCTAACTGTCATTGATAATTCTGGGAAACCATTGAACATTACATGGACTAGTCCAAAGAAGAGAGCTCCCATGTACAGGTTTCCGTCATTAACAGTCGAGTGATGCATTTTCATGCGTAAAAACATGGTCATTGCGATTGCCCCTAAAATTAAAACAATCAATCAACAAATTGCCTTGGCACTACTACATTATGCAAATGCAAATTTTTTGTGGTTCCAATAAACTATTCTTGCTTATCCCACCTGTAACATGATGGCATTGTTGGAACTATTCTTGCTTAGCCCACCTGTTTCTGAAGAATGATGACATTGTAGCATGTTGATACTTTACATATTCTAGTATTTGTCTATGCAAACTTTGAAGCTTTTCAGCGTAGTATGTCTCTCTACTATTGATGTAGATTTCTTACATATTCTGGTTTGCCCCAAAATCTAAATCTGGTATACTGTATTTGCAATTTTCTGCTAAAATTTAGCCAATATTTAGCAATAAAATTGCTTTTTTACATGATATTAATCTTTCTTATTACTTCATTTGTATCCCCAGTTTAAGTTATCAATGCAATATCTAACCAATAAAATCCTGTTGATTCTTTTGTAGGAAAAGAAGTTGTTATTGTGGAAGACATGAAATAAGAAGTCCATCGACCAAAATATGGGATTGGTGATAAAGTTCTTTTACCCACGGTTATAGGGAAGGAGCTTGGATGATTGTTTCCATGGATTCCATCCAAAGCATCAAGGACCATACAGTCCAAAAATAATGAACAACCTCTGGGATACCAAACATTACTTGAGAATTGAGAGGAATGCTTGGATTGGTACCATATTGAAAGACATGCTGCATAACATGAAGTCCAAAAGTTCTATCAAGGATGTTGAGTCAAATTAGAAAGGATGGCTTGAAGCTGTCATACATCTCCAGACAAATCTATAGTCATAGTGCAAGTTTCATAAAAAAATAAAAACTATACAGACATCGTAACATTATAAACCATTAACTTTTACTAGCTTCATCATCCCATAATCCAAACCATACTGGTATTATCGTGAAGAGCTCATCTTGGGCAAAACCACAGATACAACAATTATATGAAATTGAAATTGGAACACCACTACAATTTAAATTCAAAGCAAGATGAAAACTCACTTGGAGTCACAGTTAAAAACTGCAAACAACATAACTTTTCACATAGATTAACCTGATGTATTGATAGTGGAATGTACATTCTGCCTATCTGAAGATTCACACTCATTTATGAGAAACGGTTGTCTAGACTTATCCAGATTGAATCTCAATCTACCATTTTTTGAGACTCTGTGCAGCCCATTAGTGCATTTGCAGCCTCAATCATTTTAGGAGCAATATCTTCAACTGATTCTTAAGTTTGTTTCAGAGATATGAAACCATTGCTAGTTCAATATAAAATGAAAAATGTTATTTTTCATTGTCAGGTGACAAAAACCATGATAACAAATGCCAGGTTTTTTAAACCTGATAATACACCTACCACAAAAGAGGAATACTCCTACAGGATGACATTTAAAAGATAATTCAGCCTGCCATTTTTCTACAATGTTGCTTTATGTAAAAAGAAATTAAAAATTGTGAACTTCACAGTAACCACAAAAACAAAATGGTGTTCTTATGTCCATCTACCTCTTCCATAAATGTCATTTTAAAATGGGCAATAAAAAATATTCTTAGAATAAACTAAACAATATTTAATATTAAAGGTTAAAATCAATAGAATTAAAAGAGTATTTTCTTGTTATGAGTTTAAACTATATTATGGGTAGTATTTGGTTTTATGTGTGGGTTTAAGGTTAAATGCTACTCGAAAGAACATATAGTTTAAGTGATGATAGTAAGGGATAGTAGCTTTCATATTGATACTATTTAGGATAAAACCACCTTTTAGCTCTAGAGTATGAATGAAGTATGCACCCCAAATAACATACCAAATAGGGTTGGTCAAAGTCTTACTAGAAGCAAGTAGACCTACCTTTCAAAGCCTAATTGGAACAGAGTACCCAAACCATAAGAACACCTTTTAAATCCTCACTGAGACACAATGCCCCATTCATCCAACAAACATGGCATTTCAAATCCTTATCGAAACCAATATACAATGCCCTTCAACCCTAGTATGAAGGTCTTTCAATGCCTCACTGAAACAAGGTATTCACCCTTGACATGAAGGCCTTTAAATGCTTGAATGGAAAAAAGTAATCGCCTATGATTACTTAATGTCTCTTTGTTTGCCAAGGGTTGATAAGAGAATATGTGGAAGGCTGACATCCTAACATCAATTCTAGTTATAAAAACAACTAATAGTTCTCATGCTCAACTTTGCTTCTCAAATTATAAGCCTTGTAATAAGAACAAAATTCTACATTGTTGATTTTTCTTGACTGATACAACTAACGATAATGCAAAATGCTTAAGCATGGAAATACTCAAAGACCTCCTACACTTGAAATTTTGACAATTGCATTGTCAAACATGAAAGAAAGCAGTATCATCATTTTAGATGATAATCCCATTTGTCTGTGTCCTTTGACATAACATAGAAGTCCTTTCATTCTGATGCCAAATGTCATCTCAGACAAACACCCAAATTTCATACAGACTTATAGTCAATATGATTTAAATGTCCTGTAATCATAGAAGGTCCTTTTGAAGGTCAAATATGATATTGAAATGGTTAACCAAACAGCCAAATTTCATACATCCTTACAGTTCAATGTGATTTAAATGCCATGTAATCATAAAAAGTCCTTTTGAAGGTCAAATATGATATTGAAATGGTTAACCAAGGGGCAGAATATATCAAGAACATATATATGCATTAAGGGCCAAAGTCTCTAGACATATGCTTAATTATTATGCCCACGAGACTATATGAAGAACAATTAAAACAAAATTTTGGAAACTTCCAAAGAAGAGCTGGAATTGGATAACTTCATCAATTTTACATGTTTTTCAGGTTTTGTAATATTCTGATCCTTGAAGGAAAATATTACTCTAGATTGCAGGGTTGGTGAGAATTATACTAAATAAATCCCTTCATACCAATGCCTAACAACCATACTCGATCTAAGAAGTTTGGGTGCAAGTACTGGTACATGTCACCCTGGGTGTAGGTGTAGGTAAATGTACAAAATTCAAATAAGCACAGTACCCAACAAAATGCTCTTTTAAAAGGGAGTACCACAACAGTTAAGGATCCACACTTGGAAACAACGTAGCCTAAACGTTCTACCTCTTGGCTCTTTTCTGGTAATTTTTTCCATTTGATTTTGCTCAAAATCCGGTGAGGAATGGTTGGATTTGCATATTTGAGTGGCTAAGCTTGTATAATCGAAGTGTCCCTAGGATTTTTTAGCATGTTGAATTCATTTATGCATTCAAAAACACAGTTTAAACAATACAAAATAACGATTTTGTCCAAATTTACCTCACCGGATTCCGTCCAAAAAAACCAAAATGTTCAAAGTTTAGACAATGCCCTTGGAAACTGCCACAATTTGAACCTGGCCCTTTAAAATGGGAGGACCGAAACAGTTAAAGAGCCATACTTGGCAACAACCTGGATGCTGGAAGATACACACATATATATGAAAGGTAGGAAGGGAGCATGGATTTGGGTACTGGTCTTCAAGGTCAAGGGTACTTAGATCATTTGCAACACCATTGTTACAACTAAATTTCAACAAAAAAAATAATGGGGTGTCATTCTAACCATATGAAATTCCCCTAAGAAACTATTCACAAAAAATTGTCACTCACCCACATACACAAATAAACAGGGTGCAAGTGCAAGTACTCCATGCCAGGGGTACTTAGATCATTTGCAACATTCTTGCTAAAACTAAAATTCAACATTATAATTTATGAGAACCCCTTCTAACCACATGCATTCTCTCGGAAAGTATTCACAACAGATTGTCCCATAGAAATAACGTAAGACACGAGCTTGTGATCTAACATTCGTGTAGGGGATTTGTCAAAAGTAGGTCTCAGGTACTATCCTCACTAGTCACAAATTATAACTGTGCAGTCTAGTAGTAACCGATATTTCGGTAGGCTACCTTTGAATCTCATTCCTGGGGTAATAGTAATTATCAAGGATACCATTAGTATTCTCAAGGGCCGGGGAAAATAGTCATTATCTAGGCTACCTACCCTTGAGAATCTAGTGGGTAGGCTATCATTTAAATATCTGGGTATGTACTGATTATCATGGCTAATACCATTGGGATTTTTCTGTTGGGCACCTATCTACTCAAAGATTGGATTTCTATTAATTGCACTTAATGATGCCAAGCCATAAATAAATATTAGTTTATTAAAAAGAACCACAAAAACTGGGTCCTGGAAAATAATCAAAATTCGAAAAACCCAATTCATAAAATGTGAAATATAAATGTTATCACTGAAATTTCGTCCGCACATGGCGACAAGAACTCAGCATCGTCAAACAGTAATGAAGTCATTCATGCAACTGGATTAATTTCACAGCATTGCAAAAGGGTCAAAAACTATACAAAGTAACAAAAAATTGAAGGGCGCTTTAAAGAAGATGGGTGCGCACGCATATGCGCGGAACAGGAACGTACACTGCGCGCATGCACGCACGATGCGCGAC